>JAVLVB010000480.1:163331-202071 GCA_032876305.1 Orestias chungarensis | reverse complement strand
AATATCATATTGACAAAAGCACAACGCTGCAGCATTATCTTCCCATGGTAGCTCATTATTCAGCACCATCAAAAACAAAAGGTATGCACAGTGGAGTGATATGGGGAGGTACTGAAAAAAAGACAGTTTGTATTTTGTGGTGACACATCATCTAGCATGAGTAATGATAAAAAACAATGTATAGATTGGTCCATCACAATCCCTACTGGTTTAGACTGATCAGATGTCTACCTCATCATTAAAATGTGGAGCAAGCTTGAACAGAGTCTGACAGTTTAGAAAATATGAACTGAGATTAACATAATTTGTATAGAGCTAAGGGCATAATTGAAAAAGAGAAATCTTATCCTAATTCTACTACATAAAAATAAAAAAAATCTACAAACAGTTACATACAATCAAATAGCCTTCATGTTTAACATTCCCCTGTATTTCAAACTCCATGTATACTGTTTTTTATACTGTTATTCTGCTGCTGTACAGTAAAGATAAGAAAACGCTTTCCAAATATTGCATTTCAAGACAAAGTAAATCATGTTGCAAGTTCTTACATGGCATTACAATTGTATGATGTTTGTTTTATGTTGAGTTTCTTATAGAAATTAAATGTTTTAGATTCATACATGCAAACAGGGGGGGAAAGAAAACTTAATAGCTTTGGCTTAAATCCAGCTTACATGCTCCTAAATAACCATTCTCTTTGTTATTGTGTTCTTTTCATAAGCCGTTTAGCATTTTTCTCTGTTAGTCAGACAATATTTTTGCATTTTATTTTGTAAAAGGGAATTAACTGAGAAGGCTGTTATTTTTGCAGGATTCCTAGTAAGCTGCAATTTTGATTGATAGAAAAATCATAAATCATTCAAGATGTGTTTGAATTAAAGAAGATGAAGTACTGCCATGTTGGAGCCTAATCTGAAAGTGCAATGCTTTCAATGTCTAGCCAATTAGTTGAATAAAAACAGGAGATAACGTTTAAATTGTTAGTCTGCTTATTGTATTTATTGTCACATTTTCTGGCTGCTTTTGACAAACAGCGGGAGTCAATGCAGCATGACAGCAAAGCAGGAATGTCAGTCTAGACTGAGTAACAGCTTTCAATGAAACAGTGTAACCATTCAAGTGAAACTTTGACTGGCTTGATGTGTAATTGGTCTTACTCTTACCATTGCTATTATTAATCAGTTTTCATCAATTAGCTTTGTCATTATCAGTTTTAAATCTTACAAAAACAATATTTCTTTCATGTCTTTGCTCCTCAAGCCCAGGCGTTCTCAAGGATCTCAAAACTATGGGCTCAATCTCTCTCTTCATCTTTTTCATCACACTCCTTGTGCTTGCTAGACAGGTAAGCTGGGATTTGATTAAAATGATCTATGTTCATGTTTTATCCATATAGATTTTAAAACATATACAAAAATGTACCATCAATATCACTGCATATTTTTCTCTGTTCACTTGTTTCTGTGTGAACCTGAATTTGTAGCTGCCGGATAGCAGTTCTTTATTTTTTTCTCATTACCTCTCGTTCTATTCTTTATGCTCTGTGCTTCCTGGTCTGCCTATTCCAAATATAGATTTGGCTTCAAAACCCTCTTTTCCCATTGTTTTCTTTAGTTACAGCAAAGATAATGAACCAAAGCTATTTTAAAGACACACATTAAATCTTTTGGGTGATTGCAATCTTGGAGATGGTTTTGTCATGATGAGCTGCACTTTGATTGCATGCAAACAAATCACTGTCTGTATGAATCCTGACTGACTCTGAAAGGGAGTTTGTAGACTAGGTAAATCTATTTATACATTATTTCGACTACAGTGGGATCTGATCCAGTTTGTGTTCAAAAGCATTGTACTTATTTGATGCTTTATACTCAGTCTCACATCATTAAAATTACTTTTTAAAGCGATATCTGGTCAAGCAAACAAACATTCATAGAGTACTGTGTGAGGGTGTCTTTATTTATACAGAAGACTCTTGCTACTGTTTTTTTACTAATTTTATGGATTTGTTTGTTGTTTGTTTATTTCTTGTCAGTTTCAGTGTCCATGTTTATTTCAGGTTGTGTTTTTCTCTGCTTGATAAAGAGCAAGTGTTACAGCTGTATCTTCAGTCTCCTTACCTTTGTGTCCTCTTGTAACAGAATGAATATTACTGTAGGTTGGATTTTCTCTGGAAGAACAAGTTTAAGAAAGAATGTGAGGAAATCGAGACGATGGAGAATCTGAACCGAGTGTTGCTGGAGAACGTCCTGCCTGCACACGTTGCGGAACACTTCTTGGCTCGTAACTGGAAAAATGAGGTTAGCATCTCTTCCTGTTTTGCACATTGTATTTTTTTTTTGTTGTTGTTGGGAAAAAAATAGGAAAGCGTAGTTTTGGACAGATCTTAAATATAGGTGCATCTAAATCATTTAAAATGTCATTTAAAATTTTGATTATTTTTTGGCAACTTAAAAGTTAAAAACGGGTCAAATTTTGACCACAAACTGTACGGCTAAATATTTGTGGTATTTGTGATTATATATTTCATACCTGCTGAGGCACTGCTGAGATGATGAAAGAGCCAAAATCGCACTTTGGCAGGCAAGTTTGCTTACCTGTCAAGTCCAATGATACCATGTTTATGAAAGCTGGTATTGGTACTTTTGGCAGTATGTGGATGCCAAGCCTTACTGTGAAATCAAATCCTTTACTTAAAAATTGTCATCAGAATTGGCTTCACTGACCAAGTTTGTTCACCAAAACAAGGACATTTTCTATTCGCTGCCACTATACATAAATATTTTGTATAAAATCTACATTTATTTTTTTTAAATGAATATGAACATAAACTGCTTTTACAAAAGAGATTGATCAATTTGAATTGGTGCAAATATGCATAACATCAATTACGGCACTCCAATTGTTAACTGTGGGGGCTCATTTTTGCAAAAAGTGCTTTATTGTCCCATCACAGGGAAATTCTTTTGTAACAGCAGTAGTCAGAGACAAATGTAAATTATATATAAAAAGAGAAAATAGTATAATTAATAAAGAATTTCTGTGCACATGGCTGTGATGAAGTTGCTCCTAAAATAACTGTATAACTGTTTATGGGAACATTACAATTGAACACAGGCAACTTGTTCATCGCCCCTCTTTCTCAGGACTGAAATAAAATGCAATTTCCTTTCTTTACAACAATTTTTATTCTATTTAACTTGAAATTATTTTTCGTTCTGCATCTATTTTAGTTTTCTGTCTCTTCAAAAACCCAGTCGGTCGTGGCATATGGCTGCTTGTACTGAACCAGGTTCTGCTGGAGGTTTCTTCCTGTTGAAGGGGAGTTTTTCTTCTCCGCTGTCGCTACATACATGCTCCGTATGAGGGATTTCTGTAAAGTTAATGACAACACAAGCCACTGTTTAGGTTTGATGATTCCAGAGGAGTGAATGCTGCAAGTCAATGACTCCATGCAATCTGCTGGGGTTCGTTAGATTGGAAACTTTTTCAAACTGATTTGTTATGATGTATCTTTGATTTTAATTGATTTTCTTGTAAGGTGCCTTGAGACGACATCAGTTGTAAATTGGCTCTATATAAATAAATTGACTCTTTATTCTTAATAAAGATTAATATCGAGAATAGCATCTTTAAAAGCTCTTTTTTTTAATTTGCTTTTTTGTGAAGGGTGTGAATGACTACTGGATGGTATGTTCCAGTTTTTTTTTTTCAATATTTTAGGTAGGCCTCAACTTCTTTCTGTTAAAAATTATTTTTGAAATGAATTTAGGTAGTATTCACATTTTCCTAATCTTTAAGGCAGAGCCAATGCTGTTGTTAAAAAAAAGTTTTGTTTTCAGTTTAAGAAAACCAGCAGATTCTATCAAGTGATTGACTTGTACTCTGAGACAGTAGATGACAGTTTGCATTTGGCCATTGACTTTACAGCAATTCTTCAAGCGGAGCATGCATGTTTTGAAAGTAAAGAGGAAAAACTAGCCTCGAACAGAAAGGAACCTCCAGCAGAACCTGGCTAAGTATGAGCGGCCATCTGCCACAACAAACTGGTTTGAAAATAGATAAAAAAAGAAACATAGATACTGATGAAGATGTGCTTTCTGTTGAATTACTGTAAAACCTTCAGAGAAGGAGATTGAGGTTTCCCTCTTGA
Source organism: Orestias chungarensis (assembly GCA_032876305.1). Lineage (NCBI taxonomy): Eukaryota > Metazoa > Chordata > Actinopteri > Cyprinodontiformes > Cyprinodontidae > Orestias > Orestias chungarensis. Next base: position 197,915 of record JAVLVB010000480.1, on the reverse strand, counting down.
ACCCTTGAACAGTTTTAGTTTATATAGAGGAGAACGCACTGAGAGAAAAAAGAAAGTTAACTGCAACTAATGTAGATTGAATAGTAGAAGAGAGTAGCAGCGTGAGGAAAATTGGTCCGTTTTTCCTCCAGCAGCCTAAGCTTATAGCAACATAACTATAGAAATAGCTCGACTTTTTAGGCCACCAAATCAGGCTCTACTCTCTACCCCTCATAACTAGAAGGTTTATCCAAAAAGATAGTTTTGAGCGTAGCCTTAAATTTAGACAGTGTGTCTGCCTCACGGACTGCAACTAGAAGCTGGTTCCAGAGGAGAGGAGCCTGATAACTAATAGATTTGCCTCCAACTTCGATTTTAGAGATTCTAGGAGCCACAAAAAAACAGAATGTATGACTATAGTTTAAATTTGTAATATACATTTAGTCAATTAACTAGTACCTGAATTAACAGATGTAAACATTTGGTATTTACCGCATATATAGTTAAGTGAGCGCAATCTTTTTGAATTAATTATTGTAATAAATCTATATTCAATTATAATCATATTGTATTAAGATCCACCTGTATTGTAGAGGAGTGGTAATTGTTCGCCATTTTTGTGTCATCCATTCTAGGTTTTTTTTTTTTACCTTTTTCAAAACTTTCAAAATTTTTAATGAAATATTTAAATGTGCATTTGCTTCAAAAGTATATTTTTGCATTATATTACCGGAAAAAGAAATAAGAAATTTTGAGAATTTGCTTGTATAACTCATCCATTTTTTGGTGACAGTCTTTTTATTATACAGTGATCACTTTCCCTTTCTTATTTCATTGTGAAATAGCAAAAGTTTCATCTGTAAATAATTTTAGATTAATAGTTGACTTTATAATGAGTCTAAAGTTGACAGTCTTCTTCTGAGCAGAGATAAAATTGCTGGAAACAGATTTCAGAAAGAAGCAATGTTTGGTTGGTATTTGGGTGATTTGTCTGTTTAATGTTATAATCTTAACATCTTAACATCTGCAATCTTTTTTGTCTTGCAGGATCTGTACCACCAGTCCTATGATGTGGTGTGTGTGATGTTTGCCTCCATCCCAGATTTTAAAGAATTCTACACTGAATCTGATGTGAATAAGGAAGGATTAGAGTGTCTGAGGCTTCTCAATGAAATCATTGCTGACTTTGATGAGGTAAATTTGCATCTGTTGAAACTTTCATAATAGTTGGAATGAACACAGCAGTTAAAGCATCATCTGTTTATATGAGCTGAAAACAATTTGTACTTTGAATAAAATTGTATTTATGTAGCCATTAGTTTATTTTATGGGTGACGTTTTTGTATTTTCTTGCAGCTGCTTTCCAAACCAAAATTTAGTGGTGTTGAAAAAATAAAAACCATTGGCAGCACATATATGGCAGCTACTGGGCTTAATACTTCCACTGTAACTGAGTACACTACCCAGGTAGGCTAATTGTACAGTCTGTTCTTTTCATTTTTCACTGCCATGTTGTAGAAAGCATAATGTAAGTAGTGTTGTTTTACAGGAGGATGACAGACAGTACATGCATTTAGGAACAATGGTGGAATTTGCGTTTGCCCTGGTGGGAAAGTTAGATGTCATCAACAAACACTCGTTCAACGACTTTAAACTCAGAATTGGTGAGTATCAGTCATTCAGAACCAATATATTGGGGTTTGTTTCACACACAGGAAACCGATATATATATATATATATATATATATATATATATATATATAATAGTTCCTTAGTCAGAAACTAAGGAACTATTTCTTTTAAAGAAAAAAAATACATCATTATAAAAGTAAGACAGCTATTCCACCATGCTGAAACCTTAAGTGACACAATTCTGTAAAGTACAATCTACAAGAAAACTGCTGATTTAGCTGTGGTCCAGCTGACTGTTGTTGACACCCTCCACAAGGAGGATAAGGCAGACTTGTTGACTTACCTGAGTATTGTTTGTAATCATAACTGTGGAAAATTAAGTAGGAAAAAACATTTCCTTGTGCTAAGCATTTTGTAAGCTAGAGACAAAATCTGAAGTGACCTATTAATTCCTTAACCAAACAGAGAATGGAGTCTAGAAACGGAACTCTTTTCAAAACAATTTTTTTCCTATTCTATAAGGAATCTCCAATTTTTTGATGACTTTTATTGATCCTACGTAATATTTCAATAAATAGATAGAAATGATTGAAATATATTACACTTTCAACTTACTAACTTTTTGGATCTGCTAAATAACACATAACCTTGATGCTTTTGGCTGGAAACTGGAAGGCATAGGACAAGCGTATATTCTGCTTGACATTCGATGTGTTTAAAAGAATCAGTTTCAACTTAAACTCACCATTGCGTCTTCTCCGCTGAAGCGAGTGTTAAATGTCAGTGAAATGTCTTTTTAACCCCCTTAAAAATCCTGTCCTGTCGAGGTAATTATTGTCTCTGCAGTAACCACACAGTAATGTATGAAGCGTCACTGGTCTGAAAAATTCATGGTCTTAGTGGGGGAAGAGAGGCATGTCCAAGCTCCCTGTGAGCAGTAAGAGTTGTTTTGTTACCTCCAACATGGCTTTGCAAGTCTCAGCATGAGATGCTCCATTAACCCAGCAGTGTGCAAGTGTGTGACTGAATGACTGTACATCCCTGCTGTTTCAAGTCAGGACCTAATAATAACCCCCATCAGGAAGCAGTATTTGTCTTGCCACTCCGGAAGTTTTCAAAATAGCCTTTCTACATAGTTTGCTCTCTGTTTTCCATGAATCTTCCACGAGTTTTCAATACATCTATAATACAACTTAAACAAGATGATGGGATCCTGAGTAAAAACATGAAAATGAAAAACAAATACAGCCCGTGAAAGAAAAAAAAAAAGTTTAACAGTCTGTGATATATTAAAACCACATACATATTTTTTTTCTGTGTCAGTTATATAGAGAAATATGATACATTAAGCTGAATCTGAAGTAATGATATTGACCTGTTCTCAATCAGGTATTAACCATGGTCCCGTTATTGCTGGAGTCATTGGAGCTCAGAAACCACAGTATGATATTTGGGGCAACACAGTAAATGTAGCCAGCAGAATGGAAAGCACTGGTGTCCTGGGGAAAATACAGGTAGGTGACATGAACAGGCTTCTTTTTAGAATTTCACACAATTTTGATCCAAAACGTTATCTTCATAAGTGTGCTTATTGTTTTACATATGGACAACAAGTACTACTTACAAGACTTTTAAATTAAGTACATTAAGAAGAATGTGTGGAACATTAAAGCTTGCCATTGTAATTTTTAAAATGAAGCAAAATAGTAATTTTTTTAAAATGACTAAAAGCAAAGCAAATTTTTATTGTGCCCATTGAAACTAAGGATGTAAAGCAGTTAGTGTTGTTAAGTGCTAAATGGGTTTATATGTTGGTTATAAGCAGGAAAGACTTTTAGAGACCATTAGCTATTTAGTTTAGCTGGACTAAATGCTAAAACACAAGGTCATCCTAAGCTAACAATCATGGAAATTTTTTCTGAACCATACAGACCATATGCAAAGTCATCAAATTGGAGCAAATACATTTTTTTTCTATTGAGAATTTTTGGCGAGTCAGCCAATCTGAATATGTAATAAATATTGTTTACTGTTAACTTAAACATTGTTTGCAGATGTAGGTATAAATATACATATTAAAAAAAAACACATTCCTGATGATCTTTAAAGTTAAAAACAGACACAGTGCAGTGTTATAGAAAAGATATAGACAATCAGGGTTCTGTTGAAAGTTTGGTACCACAAAGAAAAAGGAAACAACCAGAAAGTTCTGGAACAAATTTGTTGAGAAGTTTAAAGGATTTAATTGTAACCAAGCTTTGAACATCAAGACGGAGTGTTCCAGCTCTTACTGGAACATAAAGAGTTTGGCATGACAGCAAATGTACAAAGATGTGGTCATCCATCTCAGCTGACAGGCCAGCCAGGGAGATCATTGATTGGGGATATACCCAAGAGGTTTTAAGTAACTCTGGAAGCGCTCACTGTCCAGATCTAAATTTAACTCACAATATAAAGCCAGATAAATCTGGCAAAAACAAACCCAAATAAATATGCAAGTGTAATGGCTTCTTAAAGTGGCCCTAAAAACTATTGACTTAAAGAGGTACTTTGTGGTCAATTTAAGCCTGGTTGGTTGAAATATGACAGAATATGCAAGGGGCTGCATGCTGCAATCATATAAGATGAGCAAAACAGACTTGACACATGTGTTTCTCCCTCTAGGTGACGGAGGAGACTAGTCGTATCCTTCATAATCTGGGCTACATGTGCTCTTGTAGAGGGATCATCAATGTCAAGGGCAAAGGAGAGCTCAAGACCTTCTTTGTGCACACAGAGATGACGCGTTCATTGTCACAAGTGAATATTATGCCGTGAGACCTGATCAAATTATTTGATTCTACACATGTATAAACAAGGAACTATCATGTCAGAGCTTTGGTAATTACTACAAGCATGACTCAGGAAGAAATCTGAGCGACAAGGATGAAAAAGAAACCACACAGTTTTTACTTTTATTTTGCAAAATAACTATGCCACAGATCTAATATTCATTTTATCATTTTTGCAACAGTATGTTTAAGTTTGACAGCAGTTTAGGTATTAAACATCACTCTGATGATGCAGTTTGAATGTTACAACTGAAAGGACCAATATGTTCATCAGTAATTGCTTAGCTCTGGGATGCTTGTTGCAATCAATAGACCACAGAAACCCCTGCTTACAGTCCAGCTGCACAACAGCGAGTCTCTCACTTTCAGGGAAAAGTAAACTTGGTCGCAGTAAAAAGAGCATGTAAAAAGCCAAAGTGTTTTGTATGAAAAATGCATCAGCAGAATTTCTTAAATACCAATGGCATCATAAACACCAACTTGTCGCCGGTGTTGTGAATGTAAGTAAGTTCGTGCTCTTCTTACAAGTATTTTAAATATCACGAAACGTCAAGTATTAAAAGTACAAACAGCAGATGCTTTTCATTAAATAGAAAAAAGGCAACACGGTTTACAATGCGCCTTTCATAAATCTGGTAAAAACACAAAGTTTTGGATGTATTCCACAGAATATCTGGACTGACATGTTTTGAATAAGTCTGCAAACACTTCATTTTGTCTGTATTATCTGAAGTGTATTTGTCGACTCCTGCTAAATGCAGGGAATTTGGGGCCAGATGCATAACAGCTTGTGAGAAATAGAGAATATGGGCCATTTCTGTTGCTGTAAGACAATTCTTGAGGAAGTGCTAACAAGCAGAAGTTTCCCCGCTCAGTTGAATACAGATTACCTTTAAGATTGAGAATTTGAAGCAAGCAGGCACTTTGCTGCCATTGGTAAACCTTAAAGTCCATTGATGTGATTAAGATCAATTTACTCAAACTGGTTTTCAAAAGGAATTATGAAATCAGGACAGAATGCACTTTTAGATACGAAACTGGAACTATGGAAGTTAACTGTGCTGATTTAATACAGGCACATTTATGCAACTGGCCTCACTTGCAAAGACCTGAGCCAAACAAACTCAAAGAATTATTACAAAATTTATTTCACTGTAAATATTTTAGCCTGATTTATGTACACCATAGGTTTAGAGTGTATGGCTGTTTTGTAAGGAAAACTCAAAAACAAAATACTCTCAAGAAAGTGTTTTGATTTTTTTGATGCTTTTGTTTATTGTAAAAACTTTAATAAACTTTCTAATTTAGATAATGTGAGGTCTCATTTATTCGTAAGTTTCTTAAAAAATAATCTCGGCAGGTGCGTTTACATGTAAGGGCCAAATAATGAAAATGATTGCAGAATCCGGTACTGATGCATCTTATTTACTTGAAGCAGGCCGTGGGAGCAGGATGCACCAGCTGCTGACGTCAACATAAAACCTCCCTGGTCTGTTTCTTCAATCTGGTAAAGACTTGACCCAACCATTCTGCATTCATTAGGGTCCGAACTAAATCCTTGTATGAAGCTGTTCATTCTGATTTCAGTGTACAAAGTGAATTCAATAGAGACAAAGTAAACACATTTTATTTGACATTTTCACCTTTGATTGACATAAACAAACATGATGTAACGGGTTGTGTAACCCATACAGAGGTCACACCCCCAGCTGGAAAAAAAGCATTCTAAAAATCTGACCAATTAGCAGCCAACATTCACATCTAATAGTTTATGACTGGAGTAGAAACTGTTTAAAGCCTTTCTACTATATGGAAAGGAAGGTGATTTTTTTCCCCCATGCATTGAAAACAGCTTAGACTTTGGGTTAAATGTACTAATAGGTTTATGTAAAGCTGACATCAAAACACCATAGTCAATATTTAGTCATTTAAAATTAGGATGACTAACAGGAACTAATCTTATTTTTTTTAAAAGCTTTATATCACCACAAATTATCTCTCGCCCCCCTAACAGATTCTCTATATAAAATAAGTTTGAAAGAGACTAAGGAAGAAAATGTTTTACCTTACATACAAAGAAAAAAAAAACATTTAATTTTGATCTATAAAAGTGAGTCCTATTAAACGCACAAATGCTTTTTTCCCCTTTTTTTTAAGCGATGGGTTTTATTATGTTGATATATTGTGTTAACATAAAACGATCATTTTACATCACAGAGAAGAGCCACGCCCCTGAGGATCCAGTAATCTGGAGGGAGGGACGTTTTCAGGTCCACAGCTGCGATGTAATTCATGTCCGTCCTCACGGGCTTCTTATAAATTGGACAAGAATAGAGGCGTGGATCCTTCACACCTGCAACAGTGAAGAGAGGGGGGAAAAAACAGTGATTTAACAAGTTTTTTTTTTTTGTTTTTTTTTTAACAGAGCAGTTGCTGGTAAATTGATCTCTCCTAATTAAAAATCTTATAAGCTGAACTACTAAGTTTCTGAAAAACTAGCATTAGACATACAGCTATGTATTAAAATATGTTTTTATGAAGGCTAATCAGCAAAAAAACAAACAAACAAAAAAACTCAACTTATTTTTTTAAATTCTTTTTAGAGTTTATGTTTGCACTTGCTAAGTTGCTTGTCAGTCATTGATTACAAAACACCTTTTTCTCAGATAAACAATCAGATTTTTCAATTGATTCTTTATTGAAATTGCATCTACAGAGTTCAAATACTGACCAGTTTAGCAAAATGGAAAACTGTAACAATATTGTCAAGCTTTAATATAAATATAAATTACTAGACATAACTTCATAGTTTTAGGTATGACCCTTATGAATGTTAATGTACGCTATTGTTTTTGTCCAAGGTTCTGCTGATGCTTCTTGGCAAACAAACAGGTAACTTTGCTGTAAGAAAATGTTTTCCTTTGTTATTGTTAGAAAATTAGCAATAATAAAATGTTCCATGTTGTTTTTGGACCTTCAGTGTTATTTTATGCTGTTTGCAACTCTCTTATGGTACCTCCGAAAAGTATAATATTAAGATCTTATGTGAATGAACAGGACAAAGTAAAAAAAGATTGTAAACAGGAATTAGAAAAGATTTTTTTTGTTTGTTTGTTTTAAACAGACAAGAGTACACACTGAAGAGGTGTGTACTTTTGTGAAGACATTGGCATCCACTAAATTGACAGGCTGGTTAAAAAGAGTATTAATCAGAGAAACAGCCCAGGACCTCGTGGTAATTCAAATATCCATCTCCCAGGTGGGAGAATCTGATTCCCGGACAACTGTTAAATGTAAATTGCTCAAATCTGGGCTTTTTGAAAAAGTAAGAAAAAAAAGGCTTTTGTTAAATGGAAGCAATAAGAAATCATCTGTTTTTTCTTAGGCCAAGTAGGGAACACAGAAAAAATCTGTATGAAAGGTGCTCTGCCCAGCAGAGACCAAAATAGAACTTGACCTATATAATAAACACTGTAGAAAAAAAACATCACACAGCTCAGTATAATCCTCAGCATACTCTCGTCATGATGGATATGACAGCATCATGCTGGGGAGTTGATTTTTCTTTAGCATGGACAGTGGAAGCTGTTAAGAGTTGATTTGAATATGGATGTAGCCATATAAAGGAAATCAATGGAGGAACAGGAAAACGCTGCAAATTTCAAACTTGAGCAGAATTTCACCTTCTAATAGGCAGCAATCCAAAATATATAATAAGCAGCTGAATTGTTCAGATCAAAGCATATTCAAGTACTGCACTGCATGTTCAAGCTAAACATTACATACATAAAAACAAAATAATGATGTTTATATTTATTTGTAGTGTAGACCACTGTAGTGGTTTGTAATCGCAAACCTCACCATTATTTTCGGCGTACATCCTGATTACAGGCATATTCTCAAAGAGGACCTTAGGCTTGGAGTCGACAAGTTTGCAGCTGCGGCGGTCCCAGCCGGCCCCCTCCAGGTAAAGGCCATAAACATACACTCCTTCTGCTGGTGGCTGGGTTATGTCATCCTTCATCCACTTGGTTACCTCATTACACAGCACCATGCGGTCCAGAGCCCAACCTTTGTTGGCTCGAGTAATCTCCTGAGAGCACATGCACAAAACTACAGGTTAAGGTCAGGATTTTCCCTCTATAACACTGTGTTACATAAATAGTTTACACTGGATCATTAAAAAAAAACAAAAAAACAATTCAGATAAAAATAAAAATACTAGAGCTTTGAAACACATAGAACAAGACATAGAAATAAAATTTAGAGTCTACATTAGTCAAACAAATCTGTTCACAAAAAATACACAGCTCCCACATCAATAGGTTCTGTCTCTGACGAGCTGGGATTTTTTTTTCTTTAGTGAAGCATGAAATAAAAAATCAGACACAGAAATGCTGCAAAAGTCACACTTTCTAATACAGCCAGTGTCAAGAATTAAATATGTTTAAATAATAAACTGAGAAAATAGGGGAGGCCTTCTATAAAGCCAATGTTTAATTTGTCTGATGCTTTTTTTAAGGACTCCTGCAGTCAGGTATAACTGTAATTCCCCTTATGATATTTGCTTTCCTCAGCTATAATTGCCTTTTCTTTGAAACCTGTTAGTCTAATCCTATTGTTTTAATTTATTGCTTTATATTTAATCTTTATTTAACATTAAATCTATTTAATGTTCTGCTTCTTGTGTTTGAATATGATTTTTTTATCTAAATCTTGTGTGTTCACCTGCAGTACTGATGAATACTTTTAGAGAAAAAAGGGAATTTAGTCCCATACCAGGGGGTGGGATGTTGAATGTGTTTCAGGTGGAGTTAACCATTCAAATAATATTATTTTGCACACAGATGAAGATAAATGGGAGTTCAGAGCTTCATTTCGCACACAGATAAAGATAAATGGGAGTTCAGAGCTGCTTCTTAGTGTTTGTGTGTGCAACCCTACATATTTGTGTGTGTTGTGCATGGCTTTCCCACGGTGAACCATCTGGTCTCCTCCCCAGCGGAGGGTAAATGTAAATAGGTGGGCAGTCTGATTCTGCGTGTACCTGTCTCATTGCTGTCAGAAAGCCCTGCGGGTTGAAGAAGCCAGTCATCCAAAAGCATTTGGGCCGGCCCTCAAAGATCCATGCCTGAAACTGGCGATTCCGCTCAAGCAGCTCTGTAAACCAAAACCCCAGAGTGCTGGAGGCCCACGATGCCTGCAAGACGAATACGAGCGACAACATAATCAAAATATTCTTGTGACATATTGTAGTTTACAAATCCATTCCTTTTCCCGTATATATAATTTAATCACAATGCAATGAATAAATGGGATTAATTTAGATGTTCTATGCTGTTCAAAATTAAAGCTTTAAAAAATTCACTACAAATACATATTATGTTTTATTGTCAAAGAACCTAAAAATTGAAAAAGTTAAAAACTAAATCCGTAAATCCCAATAGAGGTTTGTTTTTGTTCAAAGCGACTCGCTAATTTCGAAATGTGTTTTTACAAATACAAAAAATATCTTGAGCTAATTTAAGTTACTACCCATTTCTTAAAAGCCTAAGAACACAAGAAAATGTTATACAAATCATAATAACCTTTAAACATACAAAAAATGGAGTACAACAGTTTCAAAAGTTTAAGGTACAGTGTTGTTAGTACAACAGACCTTCATCCAGCGTGCAGGAATACGAGCATCATACATGCAATCCAGAGCATCCCGCAGGTTCTCACTCATGATGATAGTGCCGTCGATGGCCAGCTTCAGGTCCAACAGAGTGTTTCGGACCAGAGCTATGACCCGCTGCATTTGATCAATCTCCTGGCGGAGGAAGATGTTTATGGGCTGAAAGGGGCCCATTTTCTGAAGTCGCTCTCTCACCTGATTTAAAATTGAACACATTAATATCAGTGAATGAGGTAGTCACTCCATATTATTACTGTAGATAATTCCTAGAAGTAACTGGAATTCTTAAATCCATTCAAGAGATGTTGGCACACATTGCTTGCTGAAAGTCAAAAAAAAAATTCTTTCTGGATTCCTTTTATTTCTCTGTTCTCAAACAACAGTGGATCAGATACTCATAGGCAGAGTCTTCTACGCGAGTCATGATATCTATATGATTTTACACATCTTTTGTCAACATTACAGGATTGTTCTTTACTACAATTTTGGAAGAGCTTAGTAAAATAGCAGTTATCTGTGTTAGAATTAGTTGATGAAAGTTTAGACCTAGTTCCAGTTTAACATCTAAGACTTGAGAGTTGATCTTTCCAGATGCTTGTCAGGGGAATGAATATCACTATAAATTGGAACAAGTACAGATGGTTGAGTTATGCTGACAATTGCTCTCAGCTATAAGTGTTGAGGAAGGTGTGACTCCAAAAGAATCTCGTATTGTCTCGTTAAAGTAACACTTAGCCATACAATTTCCCCCCTACTTCAAATTGCAGTATCACATCAAATCCCATTGAAATGTATGAAGGGTTTCAAAATGTGATGAGATCTAAAAGGATTTAAAGTGTATTAATGTATTTGCAAGACACTTTATTTAAAGGATAAGTACAAACAACATCTAAAGTTTATTAGAAAATAGAACTTGTATCTGTTAAATAAATGCAATATCTGCTCTGGCAACATGTGAGTCAATTAAAATCTGATTTTGCAGATAAACATAATCCTTTCAACACTTCTGTATTTCTCTGAACTTTACATGTATACCTCCTTTATTTTGGAAAAATACATTACTTTAAAGCTGGTCACAACATGAATGGCTCAGTATTGTTGTTTGTCTGTGCGTGTGTGTGTGTGTATACTCAGTATAAGCAAGTTCACAGAGATGGAGCTGAGAGCGTGAGAGACATTGTGTGTTGGTATGTGACAGCAAACTTTGCACCTTCCCTGAATCATAATCTCTCACTTTTTGATGACAGAAAGCCAAAGGACCTCAAAAGAATTCAAAAGGTTTCACCTGTGTTCACACTATTCATACCTGTCTTTGCCTTCACCACGAGAGACCCTAAGCCTAGCTCACATGGTGAGAAAAAACACTGAACACCATGCCTAACCTCAACCGATTGCCCCTAGCTATTCACAGAGCACACAAACATACTTCAAAAGGTACATAGTCGGGAGGTAGTTTCTCCAGCATGTCGTCAGCCAGTCTGGACACTACGGCCTCTCTGGTCTCCCCTCCCCCTGATGAGCTGTCTTTTGGCTGAATACTGAGGATGGAATCCAGCACATCTTTAGCCTGTTTACTCTGAAAGGTTATGTCCGCATTTGGGTGAAGACCAAACACCTCGGGTGTGTCGTAGGCTGGAAGACCCTGAAATACAGCAATGAGATTGAATCAGATAACAAAAATTGGACAGTTTGATGAAAGATTTAATAGATAGCAGTCAGGTATCCCAGATTCTCTCACACCAATTGAGGATCCCAGAGTCCATGCTATAACACTCTTATCAGTTTCAGTTTATTTATATAGCGCCAATTTACAACAGGTGTCGTCTCAAGGCACTTCACAGAAAATCAATTAAAATCAAAGATACATCATAAACAAAAATCTTATCTGTGCCTATACATATTGTCCCTCTCTACACTATTGCAGCAAGATTCGGCATTTCTTTTTTTCTTTCTCTTCGTCTTTCTTTGAGACTTCCTCCCCCTCATTTTATCCCCAGGTTCAAACACTTATGTCTGTGCCCAGCAATAGGAGCTATAGCAACACATGGTGTTACAAGCTGCCTTTCCATCCTCAGGGGAGGATGCCGAGAGTGTAACACATGGACCAGTCACGTGGAAAACAGTGCACGCCTCTGACCGACTTGTGAGAAATGCTAGCGAAGTGACAGGATAATAATGACAAGATTCCCACAACCAGCTGAGATGATTCAGTTGGCACCCAGCAGAGCTTCAGTTCTGTTGTAATTAGCAGCGTACCAGTGCTTTTTAAACCCATCTTGTACATTCATTTGAAAATTACTCTTGGATTCCCCTCAAATTCATACTAAACTTTGCAGCCTTTTTTTTTTTTAATTTTCCTTTCACTGGTACCTGACAGTAAGATGCTTCTTCTTTACTGACCTGAGGCGATGTACCGACTCTGCTCTCTCTTACAGGAGCAATCAATACCAATTTTCCAGTTGGCCTCATGCGATAAATAACTTAATGATTTAAAGAGGTTCCCTTGCTGATGCAGCTTTTATTCACATCCCTAAAAATAAATCTCAGGCAAAAACAGGGGGCTGAACAGCAAGCTTTTTGTCTAACCAGATAACAACAGATTCACTTAGAATTTTTGGTTAGTGTTACGACCCCCAAGGTCTAGGGGTCCAGGGGTGGTAACATAAAAATGGAAAAGGAGATATAAAAAAAGTGATTTATTACAAAAGAAGGTTTCACAACCAAGAAACAAGACAATTTAACACAATTAAAACAAAATAAAAGAGCTAACAAATTCAATAAAGAAGAGGTGAAAATTAAATTACAACGTATCCAACCAAGTCAATCCAAAATAAACTCAAATAACTCAAAAGAAAGAACACAGGGGAGCACCAAGCCTCCAAAACACAAGCTCCTAGTTTGAGAAGCAACAACAGCAGACCAAACAACACAATGTTTCAAAGCTGCTCAAAGCAGTTGCAAAATACAGGGTGGGGAGCAGCTGAACACGGCCTCTTTCTACAAGCTGTCCCCACTGCATTTTATATAGTGCAGGGGGGCCTCATCAGCGTCTGATTGGCTGGCCATTCTCTGCTGGTCCAATGGTGGCTGATCTTCTGCAGCCAATCAGGAAGGTTGTGCCCTCACAGCTGAACCTGTATACCAAAAAAAAAAAAACTGCACAGCCTCAAGAGGCCAGGGGCCGTAACAGTTAGGCTAAAATGTAGCAACTGAAATTCAGTTGGTCTATTTCTTCATTTTCTTTAACTTCTGAATGAGATATGTGTGCTTTTTAGATTAAGGGAAAGCTCTGCTATGCAAGACTATCTTTAATTCTGACTTTTCAAATATGAGATTCAAAATTCAAGCTCCCGGTCAGAAACAACCAATCAGAGAGAGGGGGAAGGTCCAACCATTGTAAATCACGCTCGTGCATGCGTTGCTGGCCTTCGTCCCTCTCCTCTGCTGCACTGCAGGATGAAAGGCTAGTAAGTATTGCCATCAATGATAAAGGTAAGTTGTTTCTCCACCATCAGCAGCAGCAGCAAACCGAAATCATGATCAGCACAAGCACGGTGTGATTGATTGTGACCTTCCTCATGGCTCTGAATAGTTGTCTCTGACCGGAAACGGTGTATTTTTGCAGATAAAATAAAACCACTCATGGAACACAAAGGAGCTTGATTTCTTTCACAGATCATCTGTTTCATGTTACACTGTTGCAACAGACTGATTTAACAGTTTTAACAAATATGTAAAACACATTTATTTCTCATAAAAAGTTACTTACTGCTGATTTAGGGTGTAACAAACTTAGGCATTAAAGTTATTGTGGTACTTTTGTTTGTCTTTTTTTTAAATAAATAAAGTCACATTAATTTGTCATAAACTTCTGTGAAAGTAATTTTAAATTCAGACTGAGAAGCTTCAAATTACAGGTTAATTAACTCACAGTTCAAAAGGAGCCAAATAAAGAGTTGTGTTTTACGAAATTTAACCTGTGTGCCTTTCTATTTGCATATTACTCATATTTGCACAGGTTCATGCTCTGTAGCCCACTTTAGTTTTATGGATTTTGTGGTAATAGTCTTGTGTATTTATGTGTTTGATAGTGGGAGAACATTTTACAAAAATCTAATTTAGGCTTTTAGATGTTGTACCTATGTAATTGTTTGTAAATGCCACATTGAAGCTAGGTAAAATTTTAAAAGCTTTATAGATGCTATATAACTTAAAAAAGCAAACATATTGGATTTGCAAATGATGTGAAATAAAATGAGCATACATGCATACAATTACAATAACATTTAGCTAAAAACTTTCGCTAAAAAAAAGTCAATTACAAACCATCATCGACATTTACTCAATCTTACCTGGATGTAACTGAGATACTGATCAACAGTGGAGCCTTTGGGGATGTTGTAGCCCTTGTAGAAGTTAAAGGTGGTTCCAAACATTTCTTCGCTGAACCAAACCCTGGCAAAGGTGTTAAGGAGGCGTTTGTCGTAGTCGTCAGTCACTCGACCACCATATTGAATTTCTCCGATCATATATTGTACTGTGCTCCATGATACACCCTGAACAGATATAACATGCATTACCAATAAAAACTCTGAAAACAAGAGCCAACTAAAAAATGCAGTAATTTGGTTTTGCTTGAAGTGATAACAAACACACATATTTTTGATTTAATAACAGCACTCAATCCTGTTTGGTGAATCTATTACTATCCAACATCTTTGCATCAGTTGCCAACTCTGCCTAGCCATAGTTTTTAAGGTTATACAGATTACTGTAGTTCTGGACTCTGGATTTAGATGTTGACTTAAACGCCACTAAAACTAAAAGATAAAATCCTTTTTTAGCTTTAGGGTTCAACTTGACTGAATGCACTTGATTTGTTTTATAGGGGTTTAATGGTAGTGACCTAAATGGCTTCAAAAAATGTAAACAAAAATATTTAAAAAATATAAAAATGTAATAATCAGATTAGAACAGCTCACTTTCTTTAGGTTAATTCAGATTTACTATTCCCCAAATGAGGTTTAATGAGGTATTAGCATAGAAATGATCAAACTTATCTAAACTGTAAACCTTTTTGTTGTTTACATTTACCCTTCTAATATAGGGGTTTTACCTCTATTTTTACCTATAGTTTTACCTTGTACATTTAACCCTCTAATATAGGGTTTTTCTATTTTTAAGTATACAACATATAGGTCAGCGTAAACTGAAGCCACTAAAACCTAGCATAGAAACGAGAAACACTTTTAATATAGCCTAATGTTTTAGCAAAAAATATGTTTAGATAAAAATAATGTGTACTTAAAAGAAACATTAAAGGTAGTGTGCTTTCACAAATATGCTTTAACATTTCTCTTGCCAATTCAAGGAATTAGAAGATTACACTTTATATGTTTGAGTTTAAATGCCTTGTTGACATTAATAATGTTATGTGGGTATTTTTTGTATGCTGCAATAGAGTAAAAAGAAAATCAGAAAACCCACCTTTTTGATGTCCATGTCATCCAGGTGGTTCTGAACAAACTGAACAGTGGCATTAAAGTCAGCCTGATTGAACTCATAGGGGATATTCCATCCTAGAGGGCCAAATTTTCTCCTCTCTTGTACTGTACTGTGGAGAAATACCACAGCATACAGCATTGGCTTCCACTGCATCATGTTACTGACATCCAAAAGGTCCTGGTTTATACCTATTAAAAGACACATGGATCAATTCATACAACAGCCATTTGCAAAATTTGTTTGAATTTAATGGTACCTACAAAAAATTTTATTTTATTTTTATCAACAAAGGTTATCCTTCATAAAGAATAGAAACAATGAAAGAGTATTCGATGCAAATCTACATTTTACTAAAACCTATAAGTCTAACAATGAAATTGAGTTAGCCTTTGTAGGGTTTAGGAATTAAATAAAAGCACACAGAGACCTCTTGTTGCCCTTTAGGAGCAAAACCTAATCCTTTTTCAGTTTAAGGCAAGGACAGGCAGTGCCCTCTTGCATATTAAGCATTATTCTTTTACCCTTCTAAGGTTTGTATAAAACCATAAAGTACTGTTTCAGCTTGTATGAAGTCTCATGAACCTTCCCCAAGGCTTGTGGAAATGCCCTGAATTAAACAACATTGCACCACACATTTCTTTTGAATTTTTATCATCTTCATCTGCTGTCCTATCCTTAGAACATGATTAAGTGTTTAGATCTATCTATATGCATGCTTCCACTACTCAACTGTTTACAAACACACAGATCAAGCATAATAGGATATACATATGTATTTTAAAGAGCATATTTTATATATTTATATATACATGTACACATGTACATACAATCTGTCGCTTATCCAAGTTGTAGAAAGAAAAACTTGACTTTAAATTCATCCATTGGTTTCAGAAATAACTCATATGAAAGCTGAAACCCTCCCAAATGAGGTTTAATTTGTGAAGAAAAAACTGCTTCACTGCAGAAATATTGATAATTTAATGAACACAGAACGGCGAAAGTTTGGCAAGACAAAGGTTTTGTCATCTTGTCATACAATGCACCAAATCCTAGTTTACAGCCTCACATGTGCTCACCAATGGATTGGTTAATTACCAACACCAGCACCCCAGACCTTCACTTGAACTGCAACATGACCTCTGACAACATGGCAAAAATCAACCATGTGACCAACGCCTCGATAATCAAGAGGCGGAAGGTAAAATCCACGGCAGAGGTGGCTGGCATCTTTAATGTGTCTCAGCGTCAAGAACAAAGAATTAAAAAAAGATTTGAAGACACCGGAGATGTTTTTGACAAGCCCAGGTCCGGCAGACCCTGCAAGACAACTGCTTATGAGGAACGTTTGTTGGTTAGAAAATCCAAAGCCAGCCCCTCTTCACCTGCAGCTCAGCTCCACCAGACCTGGTCAACTCAAGTCCCTGTGTCAACTAGAACAGTGTGTAGGATTCGGTCTCGAAATGGCCTCCATGGTCAGTACCCAGAAGCCAGCACTACACGAAAAGCAATTAAAAAAACGTGTGGCATTTGCCAAGGCCCACAGTTGAATTACACCATCTCCATCTCTTCATCAATGTTCCTCAAGACAAAGAAGACCCAGGTGCTCCAGGACTGGCCAGCCCAGTCACCAGACATGTACATCATTGAGTATGTTTGGGGCAGAATGAAAGAGGAAGCTTGGAAGACAAAACCAAAAAAACCTTGATGAAATTTGGGAGGGCATGTAAGAGTGCCTCCTTTGCTATTCCTGATGACTTCATCTATAAATTGTATGAATCATTGTCGATATTAAGCATGGCTCCAATAGCACCACAACTTCATTTACCAATGTTATGAAACATTGTTTGATTTTCACATTACTTTCAGTGGGGGACAAAACGTTTGTCTTGTCAAAACCTGACCTGTGTGTGTTCATTAAATTATCAACATTTCTTCAGTGAAGCAAATTTTATTTCCGCAAATTAAACCTCATTTAGGAGGGTTTCAGCTTTCATATGAGTTATTTCTAAAACCAATGGATGGATTTAAAGTCAGGTTGTAAGCTATTCTTTCTACCACTTGAGATAAGCGACAGAACGTTTGTCAGGGATTGTATTTGCTGACCTGTGTTTTCGGGCCGTCTTTAAGTTAAAGTCTTTGTGTTTGTACCTTGATTCTATACAGTCTTTCACCTTTTTTCAACAGATCAAGTCAAATTATGTATTTTAATTTTAAATACAAGCTGACTATGCTATAGCTCACCTCCATAGGTTCTCTTAAGCCCCGCCTTCAGGCCCTGGGGTGGTTCATTGGTGAACTTGATTGACATCTGAAGAAGTGTGATGGGGAAGTGCTTGTGGGCCTCTGTGGTTATCCAAAGGCGAAAGCTGTCATTAACAAAGTCTGTTTCTGTCACCGTGTCCATTAGTTCGTCCATGAAGTCAAGACCCAGATGGCAGTTCTGTAGCAAAGCCCATCCACCCTATAAACAAGCACAACAGCAAAGGCCATCACACAGTGATGTGTTAGGAATCAAATTGTATGTTTTAGTTCAAAATTAGTGGAAGAATGGATTAATGGGTGCAACTTTTAAGAGTACAGAAACAGCAATAAGATGAAAAAAATAATGATATCTGAACAGTTCTTTTGAATTTATGCAATATGTTTCCAGAATGACATGAAATGTACTTAGTGAAAGTAAATTACAGCTACTTCAAAGCCCTAACTTACATTAGCCATGGTCTGCTGCAGAAGCTTACGAGCGTGGAGCTCTTGTCCTTGTCCCATAGACACATATCTGCTCTCAATCTTAAGTTTCTTCCCTAGCGCAGTGATGGAGTCCGTTGGGTCTGATCCCATTGAAAGAAAACAGATAAGAGGAGTCCGGGGATCTGATTCCTCCCACATCTGCTCCAGGTCAAGAATGACTCCTTCAGTGTACTTCTCCCCCATTGCATTAACAATGTATTTGCGAGCCTAGCAAGAAAACGAGGAATCAAATTGTGAAAAGTACTGGTTAAAGATACAAAAAAGCACAAATGAAAAACTACATTAAGTTTCTGGTAGAAAAAGATAATTTTTTTTTCTATTTTTTGTCAGAGCCTTGTAAAGGACACTGTATATGAATCATCTGACATGTATATGAGATTCATATAGATTCCCAAACTATACAATACAATACATGGCCTAATGATATTTATACAAATACATTAAGATAAAAAAGGTTTCTTATTTTCACAGTTATCTTAATATTAACTCAACTATTAAGAATTATTTGGGTGTTTATGCACAAATTAAAATAAAGTTACTAATAAAGTTGGTCTTATTTCTTTTAAACCTTCTCAGTCACCTGTGTGAAGTGCATAAGAACAGGAAGAGGAAGGGGGATGACTCTCTCTAGCATCTTCTTTTTTTAGTTGTTTAAATTTTTATTATTATTATCTAATTGTGTATAGATAGATTTTACACAATCTTTGCTGTACCCAACCTGTGCAATGGTCCTGTCAGGACACCAGCAACGTATAAGAAGCAGCCGCCTAAAGCAGTCAAGAGACTGATTATAGGAGTTCGGAAGCAACTCCTCCTCTGGGGCCTCTTTATCAAACCACAGTTTCCACTGCTTTTCATCACGACTTATCTAAAAGAAAAAGAGAGACAGGGTTATTGCAATGAAATACACCCCAGCCTGCACACATACCACAGGCAAACATATTAAAGTCATTTTAATGATCAGAGGCAAGAATATGCTTTATTTACAGTATGCTGACATGGATAAAATATTTTTTATGTTTTACTTGTTTCTTCATCAATAATCTAAAGGATAAATAAGTTTAAATGAGCTTGAAGGCAGTGTTAAATTTACTTTCAACAGCTGCAACTTTTCCCCTGTTGCTCTTAAAACAACTATTTGAATAAACTGAGAACTTTGACACCACCTCTCCTTCTTAACAGGCATACACATTAAAAGGCTCATGGAAATTACTTGCATGTACACACACAGCCAAGCAATCTCCATGCCTTTTTGTACATGTAAATCTGCCCAGCCAAAAATAACTGATTGAAAATGTAACCAAACTATGCTCATTTCACACAACAATGGTTTTTCCCACCACGGGAGCCAACAAGCTGTCAGTTACACTCAAGGGCTTGTGTATTTGGGCATGATTGACAATCAACCGTGAGCCTATGTAGGCTGATGAGTAAAAGAAAGGATGAAGCGAGCCATGATGAGACTGATATTGACATGCTTAGTAGAGCAAGCAAGAGCTGTGATAAATATTTAATAAGCGCCCAGGGACCACAAATTCATCAGTGTGTGTGTTGAGCAGATTACACTTCCCTACTAGGGGAGACTTAATAGATAAAAGTATTTATTTATTCTTTTCAGCTAAGGATGTATGTCTAAACCAATTGACATGGTAATTTTGTGTACCTGATCAAGTATATCAGAAAACTGCCAGAGTTTGCTGAGCTCAACAAGGTTGAGCCAAGTCATGTCTAGAATCCACTTGGCTGGTTTCTGAGGGCAGGCTTTTAGGTCCAGAGATGCACCGCCTGTATGATGCAAGAACACACAAACATGTCCACATTAACACAGGACCAAATAAGGCCCCGATCTTTAAGGACAAGGTAGACTTGTTAAAAAAAAAATATATATATATATATATATATATATATAGGAAAAATGCTTCTTCATTTTTACAATTAAATAATGTCCATATTATTCCAAACAGTCAAGAGTACCAGTTTGGCAGATCATAGTTGACAGATGGCAAAGCTGCATGAACATAGCAGAAAGCCTGCTCTAAATCTGCTGGTTGCACTACTGTTTGTAACTCCTGCATTGAAATCTGCTACATATTGGAGATTCAGTAAGCACAAAACACAAAACTTATTTTAAAGTAAATATAATCAAACACGTAAACATATTTGAATAGACAGCTTTATGAAGACCCAGAAGCACACAGGTCAGGGATAAAGTTAAGGAGAACTTACCTTTAATGAATGTGTGAAACTCCTCGTATTTGATTTTGTTGCTTTGCATGTCGATTTTCAATGTCAACAGCAAAGTAAAAAGGAACTTGTGTTCTTCATACAGACCCCGGGCAGCATAGTGGTGCACCTCAAAGGTCATGAACTCTATGATACTGGCAATCCGTTTGCTGGTGATTGGACTTTTAGAGGACCTGTTCAGATAAAAAAAAATCCCAACACAACTGTTAAAGGGGAGTTTTTCCTCTCCACTGTCGCTAAATGCATGCTCAGTATGAGGGATTGCTGTAAAGTCAACGACAACACAAGCCATTGTTTTGGTCTGCTGATTCCAGACGAGTGAATGCTGCAAGTCAATGACTCGATGCAATCTGCTGGGGTTCCTTAGATTGGAAACTTTTTTAAATTGATTTGTTATGATGTATCTTTGATTTTAATTGATTTTCTGTGAAGTGCCTTGTGACAACATCTGTTGTAAATTGGCGCTATATAAATAAACTGATTCTTGAACACAGCAATTTTTTTAAATTTTTTTATTTTGGTCTTTGGGTTTATTTTATTTCCTTTTAGAATTATTAAAAGTTTTTTTTTTAGATTGACATGCACAAATTCCATATTAATATAAAGCATAAACAATATATAATTTTAAACATTTGTAATTTGGGAGTTTAACCTGTAATATAGCAGGGTGACATATCAGGTTTTATTAAATCAAAGAAACAAATGCATTCATTTAAAAACATGCATGCACAGAAAAAAGCAAACATTAAAAGCAAACAGAAAATAACATGAAAACAAAACGATACCAACATATCTTGTTTTACCAATAACATTATATAAGATTATTTGTTTAATGTGATTGTTTCTGATGAGAATTTGAGATAAATAAGGTTTTTAATCAATAGAACGATTGTTTGCAAATGTATTAAAGTTTATGTTATTTCATTACACATCTACGATGAAGTGTCAGTAATTCTTACCTAGCAAGGGATAGGTCAAAAAGTCCAAGGAACTGCCTCAAGGAGGTCTGGTACATGACATTTACCATACTCATCTCAGTGATGAGAAAATACAAGATGCTGCCCCTAGTGGCCACTAAAATCACAAAAAAAACACAAGTACAAACTGTCAAGAACAAAAGAAACAACCTACAACATTATTATGTACAGCCTGACGGGTAAGCATTAATCAATAAATAATCATCAATTAGTCTTAAATTCATCCCAGTGTCCATCCATTCATCCATTGCGTATTTGTGAAGTGAAAGGACATACATTTTTGATTTTATTTTTTATATTAAGGCAACATTAAAGAAGTTTCAGATTTGGTCGATTTTGGCGCCAATGTGGACAAAAGCGGTAGTGGATTTCCGAAAGGACGACTGCAATTCCCATGAGATCCAGCGCATAGCATTATAAAATCCTGATCTCCCAGTCGGCTGCAGTTGGATTGATGTACATTTCTGTTTCCAGTGGCTGTGTGAAGGATGAATAGCGATGAGGTAATAAATCTACCTGTGATGAAACAATGTCATATCATGATTTTGAAAATGAGAAAAGTCGAAAGTGAAGTATGCTGTAAAGCAGTCAGCACATTTGTAGTTGTTTTGTGTGGCAGGGTTCCTGCCACCCTCTTCAAAGTTTCCTCGTGCCAGTTAAAGGGATACGGACCACCTTGGGCCATGACAGAGGTGTCATTCAATGGGCTGTAAGTCAATGTATAATCGCAAAAGTTATGCAAATATTTTATAAAGGTAGAAAAGTTACTTAGTGTTGCTTTAAAAGTGTAACATGTCTTTGTGATGTATAATCACTCATTCATGCAAAGTCTTTGTAGAAACACTTTTTGGTTCAGTTACAGCACCAAATCTTTTGCACTAGAGCTATACTAGATGGATGCAGAACAACTTCCTCCAGTTAAACTCAGACAAAACTGAAATCTTTGTCTGTGGCCCACAGAAACAAAGAGAAAGTGTCATCAGTTACCTTCTGACGCTCTCTCTGGAACCTAAACATCAGGTCAAAAATCTTGGGGTAATACTGGATTCTGACCTGAACTTCAACAACCACATTAAATCAGTAACATCAGCAGCCTTTTACCATCTTAAAAACATTGCCAGAATCAGAGGAATAGTCTCTAAACCAGACCTAGAAAGACTTATCCATGCTTTTATCTCTAGTCGGTTAGGCTACTGTAACGGCCTGCTCAGTGGGCTTTGTAAACGGGCCTTAAGACAGCTTCAGAACATCCAGAATGCTGCTGCTCGAGTTCTGACCAAAACAAGGAAATATGACCACATTAGTCCAGTGCTTAAGTCTCTGCACTGGCTTCCTGTCACTCAAAGAATAGACTTTAAAACAGCCTTGCTTGTGTACAAGTCTCTTCATCGTTTAGCCCCAAAGTACATATCTGACATGTTAGAGCCATATGAACCAGCCAGGACTCTGAGAACCTCAGGCAGTGTCCTCCTGCTGATGCCCAGAGTCAGGACCAAACAAGGGGAGGCTTCATTCCAGTTTTATGCTCCTGAAATCTGGAACAGTCTTCCTGAAGAGGTGAGACAGGTTTCAACTCTGCTGTTGTTTAAATCCAGTCTGAAAACAGCCTTATTTAACTGTGCATATAGCAACTGAGAATATTATTATTATTATTATTATTATCATTAATATTATTATTATTATTATTATATCCTAGGGCAAGTTTTAGCAGGACTTCCAAATGACTTTCTTACAACAATAGCACTCGTCTTGTCCTACAATAAAAGCGAAATATAAGAAGTGCATGCCTAACAGTTGTCGCATCAACAGATCCTCCCACCTCAGCTGTGAATCTTCATAGCTCCTCCAGGGAAGCCATCACCCTTTTGGATGCTTCTCCGACTTGTCAATTTAGCTCAATGTCCATGTCATTGTAGCATTACTGTTGTTTTATGCTCTTTTTGCTTTTGAATGATCTGAACTGACCAGTGCTCTGAAGATATTTAAAAACTTGGTATATATGTACATTTTTCTGGTGTTTTTACCATTATTCTGTTTATAAAAATTACAAAAAATGGGAACACACGTTCCATATTGTGGGACTTCTGAAGCGAATAAAAATGCAAAGAAAAAGGGAAAGCCCTGTCTGTTTCACAATTATGGTCTACTTGCATTATGTGCAAGTTTGTGATTTTAACTTTTACAAAGTACAAAATTTAGCTGACTACTTTCATAATGGATATGATCATGTCTTCAGTGGACATGAAAATTGACTCTGTCTAAAGAAATAAAGACTAAATAAGACTAAAAAAATAAAGACTATGAATAATAAGACTAATGGCCTTTTTTTAGAAGTTAAGAAGTAAAATTTTTAAACTGGAAAAAGCACCCCATTCATTATTTAGTTCATCCAGTTACTTTCTTTTAAGTTAGTAGTTATTTGCACATTGTTACTTTTAGGTATATGGTTTATTGACTGAATGTTTTGTCTGTTAGTTTGAGGTAATTGGTTAATAAATTTGCGCACTTTAAAGAGGTTTTTCCTTTTTAAGTCTGCTGTATATGTATACAGTGTCTACTTTGGCGGCTGGATGGCTCGACAGGAAAGTCACCCGACTTTTGCACTCAGGGCCTGAATGAAAGCGTCTTCTAAATACATAAACATACTGCTAGTAATCTGAAATCACACCTTAATGACAGACTAAACATATTCTGGTGGTGCACAATATTAATAGATATATATAAAAAATATTCATTCATCATTATCATTAATAATTCCATAAGCCCAACACTGTTGCTTTACAAGACCTACCCGGTCGGTATTCCTCCCTAGCAGCGTTTATCTGAATTTCGGTCTCTGCCGCAATCTGCAGCTTCTGAGTGACCTCCTCAGCTGTTTGCTTTGTGTTGTTAAGGACAAGGATCAAGCTCTCATCATCTACCAGTGAACCCTGAAAAAAATGTGACAAAACAAAGTTGGAAGCTTGCACCTTTCAACGATTTGGCCATTGTGAAATCTCTATTTACAGAGTAAAACACTGTATATAGATATGTTTCAGCTGTTTCCCCTATAATAATAGCTAAAGAGAGAATATGATCTAACGAGGCTAAATTGCTTTTACCGCCTTTTTTGACATTTCTTTTCACTTACATTTATAATTCTTTTGGAAGCAGCCGTATTTAACTTTATCTACATATCTATATAAGTTATCTTTCCTGAATTAAAGCTTGAAGTGTATTTTCACCTGCGTGCTAGTTAGTCTGTACAAAAGGTTGTCTTCAAGTTCCTTCATTTTTCTCTTGTTATAGGTCACATCTTCCAAAAGGTCAGTCCTCTCCTTCTCCATTTCCTAGAGACATAAAAGGACCACACACAGGCATAGGTGGAAATTATAAAACTGTGACGAGAAATGGACATAGGGCCACTAATATCAAAGAGCTTTCTAAAGAGGATGAATTGACAAAATGTAATGTATTTTAGAATGTTCGGTTGTCTAAGCTGATCATTTACGCTAAATGTGGACAGGATCCAAGTGAATCTCTTTTTTAATTCATATCGTTTTTTTTAACATTATTCCTAGAATTATGATGAATAGTTTTCTTATGCTCTCACATTGCATTTAAAACACAACCTTTGACAAGGTAATATCAGTCACAGGTTCTCACTGCGTGCCAGGGTTGTTTGTAACTATGAGCATTGCATCTGTGAGAACGCGAAAGAATAATACGAGCCAGTTTAATGTAAAATTTAAATAAATGCTAATGTTAAGAAATGAACAAATGCTTAAAAGAATTGTCTACAAACGTGTGCAAATGTGTGAAGTAATAACCTAGAAAAAAAATACCACACATGAGATTTAAGACTAAAATCCTAACGTTATAGAGGTTTCACTGATGACCACTATTCTGGATTGACTGCACTTTTTTACAACTTCACCAATGTATGTTCAGTCTCCATAGTAACAGCTTATGGTTTTAACAGTTTTGTTATCTGGATTGCAGGTGGTGCGTTGAAAGCTGAATGGCAGCCAAAAGTCCATAGTTTAAAGGCAAATACAAAAAGCATATATTATAACCCATATAGCATTAAATTGGCAACTTGTTGTTTTCTCAGTACAGTCTTACAAATAAAAAAGGCATAAATACTTTTTTTTTTTACTTCAGGATTTTTTGATTGCTTCCTATTCAAAGATAGAAGCATCAATAAATCTTTCTTTTGGGGACATGGTATGGAGGAAAGGGTAAACTCAGAATCTCATCTAAACTTGCTTTTGTTGTAGGGTTAGCTTGGCTTCCTTATGAACATAACATTTGTTGATGATTAGCAGCCTCAGCTCTTTCATTATTGTTATATCCATATTTGGCACATATTGGGAGACAGCATTCTATTCTTCACATCTTCCATGAATCTTTCATTTCATCGTCACCCATTAGGCTTACTGGTGCGAAAATTGCTTCTCTACAGCAGCGCCAGTCTTTTCAGACGAACAATCAATGAGCCCTTTGCCCCGGTGTATTTACAGTGCAGTATTATATTGCTTGCAGTGAATGGCTCAAGTTCCTGACATTTTAGAGGTGTGTGTGTCTTTGTTTGTAGATTTTATCCTGATACATATGGACACCACTCATTATCAGGGTGTTTCTTTAGCCTTTTATTAACTATCATTTTCTGTAAAGAGTGATTATACAACCACAAGATAAGTTAAAAGCATACAAGTATCTGAATAACATGCTTCAAATATGATGCACTCTACCTATATTATTTTCCATTTACAATTTCTTAAACAAGCCATTAATTAAGATTGATGTTAAAGTTGCTATTTTTGTAACTGAAGCTATACCTGTTTTTCAGTGAGAAT
Source organism: Orestias chungarensis (assembly GCA_032876305.1). Lineage (NCBI taxonomy): Eukaryota > Metazoa > Chordata > Actinopteri > Cyprinodontiformes > Cyprinodontidae > Orestias > Orestias chungarensis. The sequence continues at coordinate 171,484 of JAVLVB010000480.1, read as the reverse complement.
GACTCGACCCAGCAGCTGGTCCTCAAGTCCTTTCATGGTGACAGTGAAGTCAATGATGGAGGTGCGAGCACTTATTTCAGGAGTGTAAGCTGGGTTAGGGAGCTTGGTGGTCATAAAAAGCCTAAAGCCCTTCATCACATCCACTTCTTTGTCCCCAACTTTCACCTGTGAATACAGTATATCACCTTTTAGCACAACAGCAAGATCTAGATATATCACACAGAACATATATTAATGTACATATTAGAATGACCCACTCAAATTACCTCTATTTACCAAGGACTAACTTTATTTGGGAATTTGTGGCTGGACACCCTTAGTCCAATTTTGCTTAGCTTTGGCTTAACTCTACATACGTAAAACTAGTAGCATATTGCAAGTAACTGAGTAAACTGCGTCATAGTTCAATGTTAAACCCTCTTTTTGTAAGTCGCTTTGGATAAAAGCGTCTGCTAAATGCATACATGTAACTGGTAGATGGGTTTTAAAATGTCATTTTTTCTCTCCTTTTAGCTTATAAATAGGCTGTTTGGCATTGATCTACCAAGTAAATCAAACTAAACAAATAAAAAATAAATAGAATAAAAATCAAGGTTGCATAAGATTTTTTGAGACTGTATTTTGTTTTCGAACTAAACAAATCCTCTCAAAACCCAACAAATGAAAAATGCCACTGCAAAGAATATACGCCTGGTAACTTTTTAAGTGGCTCAATAAGTTCTTGGTAGATGGAGCTCCCTTGAAATATTCCATGTGTTTGTTTGTGCATATAATTATGTGTACATGCATGGGTGCATGAGTGGATTTGCTCTGATCACCCCTTAATTACTCAAGGCAGTATATCATCTAATTATCCATCTGTTTGTCAGTTTCTGAAGCTGTCAAACAAAACCACCTTCACTTCCTCCTGAAAGCAGGATATTAATAGAAATTGTCTGATAGAGAGTTCTGGTTGACTATTGTGTTCAAGAAGTATGAGTGTTATCGGCACGTTTTGTGCAAAATCTGATAATGAGGACTGGTTGTTTTCAAATGTATTTAAAACAGTTATGCAAATTAAAATAAATATACAACAGTTGTGTAAATAAAAAGATGTCACTTTTAGTCAAAATTGTGTAAAACATTTTTGTTCACCTTTATGGTGAACTACAACAAGCACAGTTACTCTACTAAATGCGATTTAAAGTGCTGGATAAAAAAAAGTTGCTATATTTTAATTCATATCATATTTTACAGCCTAATCCAGGTTTTATATTGGCAAATAAAATAAATAAACAAAATCTGTTGTTTGAACATTGCATATCAATTGGAATATACAAAAAATGAAACACCTTTGGTGATAAGAATGGATAATATTTAGCATTTTGGAAAACAGGACATGTGATCAACTTTTAGGTCACAGGTTCAGTATCATGAACGTTTAGTTTTCATTATAAAATGTATTTTTGAATATTGTAGTTGACATTTAGTTTGTCATACTTAAAAAAAAGCTAAATGAAATTACTATTGACAATTATAAAGTGCTGTACTATCTAAAAAAGCTATTGAAGTGCTCTTTTTATTCCACAGCTGCTAAAACCTAAAAAATAAAATTTTCAGTCTTTAAATACGCTTCATAACAACACACTTGCATAAAACACCATAATTAAGTAGCACATTTTATTGTACAGTAGGTGCAGCTTTAGGTCTGTTGCTGTAAAAAAATTAAATGGTCTTACTGCGAATAATCAACATGACACAAAAAAGAAGCGTGTGTTAAAAAAGCATTATTTATCCATCAATCCTCTGTTATACTTCTGTTATACTCTGTTGAACTTCTGAGACATGAAAGACTGTAGGGTGCATATTAAAAAGAATGTAAATAAAATATGAATAAAAACAAATCATCGATTTAAGTGCAGCTTACTCCTTTATCCAAGAAGTCCTTGGAATCTGCATTTCCATCCAATATAGTTCATATTGTGTTTTTTTCGCTGAACAAGTATCCATACGCTACGTTCACCTATCTGTGTGACTACAGGTCTTAGTTGGCATAACAACCGCAAATTGGTTCAATCCCGGAGACAATATTGATTCAACAAACAAAAAAACAAAAAAATTAAGGGATTATTACCTTGTAAGTGGAGCCAGTTTTAATAAAGTTCTTCTCAAGAACGTTGTCAAGAGCTGGGTCCAACTCCTCCCCAACATCTTCAATCAGTAGAGGGCGACCAAGAGACAAACTATCCTCAAGATGGTTTTTAAAGTACTTATGGTTCAGTGATGTCATCTGAAATTAAAACAGTAAAAATGTTGATGAAAATTTCAACCATGTTCTGTGCTTTTAAAGATGATATTGCTGCTCTCATTGTATTACAACTAAACTGCTAGTCATGGCACAGAAAAAAAACAAATGTAATTTTAATGTAGCCTCAATTTTTAAAAATGATTTTTTTTTATATTCTTAACATAAATAGAAATGATAGTTTAAGAAAAAAACAAAAACAAACGAGCCACGTCTTTTGGATGATTTTTCTGGGCAAAATCGTGCTTGTTTTGTCTCAGAGAAACTCACAATTTGCTTTGAGGATGCATTCACCTTGCTCAGATATTGTCATTAATAGGTGTATGACCTTGGCTGATCTAATAATATCTGCAGATATACTTTCAAACATGCTGTCAATGATTGCAATCAACGATTTGAGAGTAAACAGAATACCTCAAAAACAGTACATAGAGTAATCTGAACACATAAATTCATCAAACTTTTTTCAAACATCTCTAGTATGCTGCCAGATAACAAGTCCAAATGGAATTAAAGCTTTAGACGATGATGGCCACCCGTACCTGCAACTCATTTCTAGCTTCTTTGTTTTTAATCCAGATTTTCCCCTGTGTCTGTGGATCAATCAGGAGAGGAAACCGAGCAGCTTTGGTCACAATTAAGCCATTTTGAATGGACAGGTCATCATTGGGAAGGCTCTGTAACAAAGAAAACCGAGGTTCATTATTGCTGCCTTTTATGAGGTTGACTTAATAATAGAGAAGAACAAACAGAGTAGGGATAACCTTCAAATATTTTTGGAACAAAGACATTACTTTATCACAAAAAAACAACAACAAACAAACAAAAACAAAAAAAACAACAAGAACAACTAAGAAATAATCCTTAGTCTTTAACTTCAAAGTTGTTGAGAGTTCAAGGGGATCCCCATTTTAAAGTTTGGAATAATCCAGAACATGCAACATCAGTGAATATATTGAAGATTAATTGGTGAAGTTTGTTAAATTCTTTACTAACCTGTAGGTTCCATTCACTGACAGTGGGCGCATCAATGAGAAGCTCAGCCAGATTGAGACCTTTGGCAAACGGGATGCAACGTTGCTTCAGCTCTCGCTGCCAGTCATATAAAAGAAGGTTACGAAACTCCTGATTAAAGGGACCAGAATATGAAAGGAATGCCGTGGCCAGAAGGACATCACCTGAAAGGCAGACACCAAAGTGTCACTAGCAGATATGTTTTCAATGTGTAAAAACAGGTATCTGTCTAAGCAGATAAAGAAGTAAAGAAAATCTTTTTTTTTGGTTAAACCAAGATCATGGCTTAAACAGAAAATGTTGTAGATATATATATAATTGTCAAACCTCCCCTGCTACACAAATCCGCTATGGTACAGGATAAAGAATCATCCTAATTAAACATTTTTGAATTGCAGCAACGTTGCTTTAATGTTTAAGCTTTTGTACAATAAAGTGTCACAACATACTATGTAACCTACCGACAAGGCGTTTGGTTTTGGCAGCAAACTCTTTGCTCTGTTCTGTCCACCTCTCCTTCTCACCAGCAAGGCCACTGATGAGACTGGACGCTGTCTGCATCTTATGTCGGCAACGCTCAGCATCCTCCAGCAGAGTCTGGAGTTAAATGGGCCGACAAACAGGTCAAGATGGCTTATTCCTGTGTCTCTGTCTCTTTATCTGTTCTTTTGCATCTTCATCCAACAATTTCAAAATGATCCCAATTATGCATTATGGACGAAGAGATTTTTTTTCCCTCGCATAATTCATTCCGCTGTTAGCTGAAAATCTTGCCTGTCCGTCTATTTTAGCAGAGAATCAAACCAAGTTTATTCTGAAAATAAACAGATGATGAGCAATTACGTTTAAATTATCTTTCATTTAATCTAAATGCTTACATAGGAACAATCACATCTTTTATAGAGGTGAGTTTTTAATCATTTAACAGGATTATCTTTTCATTTGCTGCTGAAGGACCTTAATGACACTGTTTACAGAGACGCAGCAATTACACATCAATAAAGATTAGATTAGTAGCAAAATGAAACTGATTGGGGGTGTCTGAGTCATTTTTACTTACAATACACCCATAAATCTTACTGTTGGCCCTCCGGAGAAGGACAGCTCTCTGCTTTAATCACAAAATTATAAAACCCAGTTTTCCTAATCAACATATGTTGATGCAGACAATTTTCTGTTTATACGCTGTTAATATAAGAGAACAGAGAGTTCTGAAGATGAAAATACACAAAACAGGCCTTTGGGTAGCTTTGAGTCATACTGTATCTTAGCTGAAGCTTATGAAATATTTTCAAGCTTAAAAATATATTAATACCTGTGACAAAAAAAATAAAATAAACCCACATTGATACCACATTAAAAAAAGAGTTGCTGATAGCTGTAACCCATAATGAAGCGAAGCCTGGTTAAAAAAATGGCATCTGTTGCCTGGTGTTCTGTTAATAATGTAGATACAAATCATGTTCCAATTTCTATCTTCATTTCAGGAATAAGCTACATTGCTGACGTGTAATGTTGCACAAACTATCTGTACAACCTATTCAACAGGACAGGACATTATAACTCCATGTTTAATTTCAATTTGAAGAATCTTGATTTTGAGAGTTATCAAGAAATCATAAACTGGCACAATTCAGCATAGAAACAGTGGTAACGCACAATTTTGTATAATTGAATTTGTTTCCTGGCAAAACATTTCAGTGCCTTCCTGTGTCAGTTTCTTATATGTGATTAATGCTGTGTTTTTGTCTAAGAATAATGTAACTTCATAAAATGTATCACAAACTATTTCCGTCGACTTAAAAATCCAGTATCGTTCAGTTTAGATTTTATAAATAGAACGACAACAGAAATATCCTCTATTTTATATTGTTTGGCAATAACATACTTTTCAAGGCCAGTTAGACCAGCTATAGATGGACGAGCACATGACAGTGCAATTTTTTGAAGTGCAATGAAAAATGCATCGTTTGCAGATGTTAGAACATGTACATTTGTATTCCTCTCCCACTAAAACTACAGTACATATTGGGCTTTTATGTCTTTATGTCATCTTGGGAACTTTTCTAATAGGGTCTGGTTTGTTTGTTGGTGTGCCCAACTAGTAGTTATCTAATAAATTATTATCTTGCCACTGAGTTTTTGAGATTTACGGCACCTTCCTAATGATCTCTTCCTCTAAGCTGCTTCATTGATAATGGTTGCCGTTCCTGCCCTGGCCTGATAGATGCATGATGGATTGACAAGTGCTCTGTGACATGAGACACTGGTACATAATTCGACAACCTAAATCTGCCCCAAACTTTATCCCTGACTTGTCTGCTATGTTCCTTGGTCTTAATAAAGTTTGTTAGTTAATGTTCTCTAACAAACATTTGAAAACCATCACCAAACAGATGTAGCCATACTAAGCTCCAACTGAAATCTAATCTAAATTAAATCCAAATACACTTAAAAGTTCCATTTTTTTATTGTGTATTTGTATTCATGGAGTCTATACAATCTTTACCTGTTTCTCCATCATGGCCTTCTCATATTCTGCCTGCACCACATCGAGCTCTGCCTGCTTGGCATCCAACTCAGCCTGAGCTTTTTCCAGGTCCACGTTGGCTATGGCCAAACGGCTTTCTTGCACTGCAAGATTAGCCTAATTATAATAAGAGAAGAGAGAATTCTGTTATATGTGTCATCCCCACATAAAAAGATACGCACGTGTCCATTCTTTGTTATGCTTAAACACAGAGAAGGACAAAGAACCAGAGGACGAGTAAACGCATGTCGTTGGAATAAAAAGAAGCTACTGCCTGAAAAAAAAGGGTATTTTTTGCTATTTACAAAGGATTACAATATTTTTACATGAAAAGTTTACCTGTATATAAGAAGGAAAAGATTCAAGGATGAAATGTGGAGAAAGTCAAGACAGTCAGGAGGCATATGAAAATGAGATAGAGAAAAGAGAATATGAGCGGTATGTATATTCGGTACTTAAGTTGAAATGTCAGTTGTTTAATTTGAATTGAAGAACACATTAAAGTGACTGATTCTATCGATTGTGTATATATATATATATATATATATATATATATATATATATATATAAAGGTGGTTTTCATGTTCTGCTGATGTCTTTATATGCTTTATGGCACCAGCATTCGCTTTCGAATCTTACACTGAGTAGACAGGCATACTTTGTCCCAGCTGATATTATTCATGCAGATGAGTTTGACAGTGGTTAGATGGCCTCAAGTATAATGATACTAAAAGGCCTTGGCAGTGTTCAGCCACGTTTCCTTTAAGTCTGTGCGGCCAACCAGAGAATAATCACTTTTATTTTTTGTCACCAATTTTCCCCCTAATTTTATATCAGAAATGTTGTCCTGTCCCAATTTCTAAGAAGCATAAATTAAGACTACTGCACTAGGCATAGATAACACTTTTAACATAACAAATTCATGTAAAAATATGTTTAGAGAGATGTCAAATAATTTGTCAAATACAAGCAATGAAATAAATAAAAAGGCCCAGCTATGGTTCAAAGATAAAGGTAGTCTAGGCTAACATAGTTCAATTATTGAAAGAATCTCCTTTCTACATGGTACTAGTTAATCATGTGTTCTGCTTCCTGCTGTTCTCTGCTGGTGCCAGTGGTTTTATCACACTCCTGCTGGTAAAAATAGAAGACCTTAAGGGGACTATGGCTCAGAAGGATTAGAGTTAGACTAGCTGGTGGTAACACTGGGTAATTGGTAAATAGTGCTAGAGAATAAATAATTCCAGTGCTCTGCGGGTGTGGGCTGCTACTGTACTTATTAGGGTCTTTATTTATATTTTTCTCTAATTATTGGAAGCTGTGCGAGTCTGAATGTATAACAGAAAACCCGGAGGTACCGGTCTGGTGATGCAGAGCACATATTCATTTATGTCTTTTAAACAGTAAAGGTAAAATACTTGGATGAACACACCAGTCAATAGTATGTAATTATGCCATTTAGAATACAGGAGTTGGAGATGAAAGTGAAAGGAGTATAAGTAACAATTGTGGTTCAATCTGTTGGAGCTTCGACCGATTTGCCAGGCACAGTGGTGGTCTGTTAGTTAATCTACCTTTAGGTTGTTTTTATAACATTTTAACGATAACAACAGTTTTTCATCCAAGTCTATAGATGAGGACAAGCTGTCAATGTGTGTGTGTTTGCATATGTTTGTGTCTCCATGTCGCATAATTCATTCTGGTTCAAACGCAGACACTGGTTTACTTCGTCTGAGGACGTTTCAAAACAAACACGAGGAATAAAGTCTGTGATTCACTGTTAAAAAAAACTAGCATATGAATGTTTTTTTTTTTTTTTACATCTCTCAAAGCCCAAATTGATCTAAAGGATAAAAGCTGTTGATAAATAAGGGATTTCATGCTCTGCAAGGTTTTTTGTGCTTCACAGCAACACATGCACCATTGCTTGTTGATAATTTAAACAATTGGAACCAAGGGGCAACTGATTGTGTAAAAGAATAATAAATTAATTAATGTTGTTTTAACATTAATTAATAAATTAATGTTAAAACACTTTTCTGAGCCCATCTTTGACTGATAAACGTTGTGCCCAATGGGTCAATCAGTTTTTCTCAAACTCTTAATAAAGAGTTTGAGAAAAACTGATTGCTTTTTGCTTAGGAGACACAATCGCCTCTAAAATGCACCCTATTTATATTAACAGTTCATCGCCCTAATATTTTAAAACTGACAACAAACGGAATATCCAGACTGCTGTAGTGGTTAACATTTAAACGGGTTCTTTATTTTATTTATTTTGAGGTATGCTAAATTGGCAATGCCATCTGTGCTATGTAAACTTCA
>JAVLVB010000480.1:135466-163231 GCA_032876305.1 Orestias chungarensis | reverse complement strand
TTTTGGGGGGGGGGGGGGGGGGGGGGTTATGAATTATTAAGTTACACTAATCCACTGACACTTTGACAAAAACAATTTCCTGTAATTACTCATACTCTAAGAATAAAAAGTTAAAATGTGTATTACCCTGCCGGATTGCATTTTAGATGTAGAGTATAAATAGATCATAAATCATATTTTCTCAGATACTTTCTGTACAGTTGCCTGGGGCTTTTCTGTACAAAACAAACAAACAAACAAAAAAAGCTCCATTGTAGGTATTTATTATTCATAGATGCCACAGACATTGCCCAGGGAGCATCAGTCCAAATGTTTAGTGAGGATATTTTTTTTTAAAGGGTAAATCTTCTCAAATGTTATTTATGTCTAGTTTGTATGCAAATAAACCTGTTTCGAATTTCTTCATCAGTAAATGGGCTTTATCCCACATGTATTACCTTTAAAGGTAAGACTTCCTTGTTAATGGAAAAGAAGGAAGCCATAGCTTTGGTCCAGGAGGCGAGGCCAGCAACATTACCACACACCCTCTTGGCTGTTTCAATGTTGTAGTCAGGCATTTCGAAGTAGGGCTGCAGCAGCTCCACTGTTTCTTCATTAATGGTGTCTTTGGGGAATTGCTTTAAAAGAAACAAAGATGGGTTATTTTGGTGTAGGATGTCCCAGGATTTGGGACAAAGCAAGACTCAGGACAGGAGCTATTCTGCCTATTTGTAGTAACAAAATAAAAAAGTAAATGCAGAACAGAAAAGTTAATGTTAAAATCCATAGTTTCATTCCTTCTCTACTTCTTAAACATTACTTGATTACTTTACTAAGTGAATGCACAGATATCTGACAGATTTTCCAAACCCAGACACCTCTAAAATCACATGTACTTTATTTCAGTTTCTATGAGTAACTTCTAAACAGTATCTACACCATGTTATGTTGAAAGTTCACCTGCAAGCTTCCCAAGAAGTTTCCAGCTGTCATGAGTTTAAGGGACTCCTGCCAGGAAGGAGTGTTGCAGTTTTTCTCTGAATCTATCTTTACACTATTGACCCGTCTCTGGAAGAGTAGCAGCACACAGTCCATGATGCGCATAATAAGGTGTGGAGGCCGTCCGAGTGTTCGTACAGTGGCAATGTCTGATGGCTTGATTGTCTATGTTTGCAAAGAGAAAGAAAGCAGGGAAGAACACACATTTTAGCATTAATGGGGCAGAAAATCCAGTTCAATACAACCTGTTTGGAAAAACTAACTTTTTCACATAGATTAGAAGGTGAAAAACGTGGGGACATTTTTTTTTTATATGAGGCTCATAGTGTCAGCATATAAAAGTAGCCATGTTAATTTATTTTGTATTTGTTTCTTTGTGGACTTTTTTTAATGGCATTCATGATTAAGGTATTGATTTTGGGAAATTAATATATATATATATTTTTTTTGATGTCTTGCAGCTGGAACTTTCCTTGCTTTTATTGCTTTTACTGTTTGAACAGTTGTTATGTTAAAAATATATATATGTCAAAAAGAAAATCGAATCTGAATTGACATCTGGTAAAAAAAATATATACCAGTGATATTCTGTTGCAGGGCATTGAAATAAAACTACTTCGGTTGGAATTGCACATTATTAAAGAAATGTTTCAAAATGTTTGTTAAAATTTATGATGATTTCACTTAATCCATATTTCACCACCCAGCACTCAGCTAGAGCTTTAGCATCTCCATCACTAAAATCTTTATAATCTGTGGACATCAAAAGCAGTTTGAATAAAATTGGTATATGTAATTATTTAGAATGAAACGTGTCAATGCATGGGGCTTAAAATGATAAAACCTAAAATATACTACATCTAAGTATTCCTTTGAACTTTTTAATACTACTAACTTTGTTTCAATTCAACAATGAAAAAATATATGTTTATGTATATATGATTTCAAATACGTGTAACAGTAGTTATAGATATTTCTTGTACATAATGAAAAACAAGTCTACAATATCAGTATTCAAAAATAAACTACAGCTTAAAATTACAAATTGTGTTCGAATGACAGACAGTTAAAGTTGGAATAAAAGTGAGCCACCCCAGAAAACTGGGTGACAGTAAGAGTTGTTTGGTTGTCTGCCAGTCTTATCTTTTTTTTTTTGCTTGCAATTTTTTGCTCAACTTCCACTTAACTCCAATCAGGTTTTAACCAAATCCATTTTAAACAGCCAGCAGACTGGCAATCATTTACTTTAAGCCTCAATAACTGATTCCCTATGTTGAACCAGCAGCAAATATATAACATATGACAAAACTTATGACTAATGGAAATCATATCCTGTTGTTTTCTTTTGCCATTTTCATTCATTAGAAGGACATACATTCCCTAAATTATTCATATTTGCCAAGGGATAAGCCATAATGTGTATATATTGACTCCCTGATTTGGGGGACAATGTAATTATTGAAATATACAGAGTCCGGTCTGGTTTAGTTTGATGAGTTATGTAAGACGTAGCACAGGCATTCATTCAGGGATTTGTGAATGTCTACATAATGTATTATTTGGAACAATTTTGAAAATGAATGCTATAATAGTATGTGTGAATACATTATACCATTATCTGCTGTGATTGTCAGCTCATTTTCTATTGTGTTCTTTGGTTCATGGCCAATGCAAATAACAAACCTCATTATCTTCAGCTGTTGTTTGTGCATGGTGGCAATTAACAAATGTTTGCAGACTGAAATTAATCTGTATTAGCATTTGGAGCAGTTTGTGAGAGCGGACTATATTTACAAACACAAACAAAATAAAATCCGTCTTCCCAGGGAAAACAAAAGCTGAAGCAAGGCTTACTTAATACAAATGTTTATGAGTGCATACTTTTAGTGCAGCCTCTGCCTCCTCAAGAGCTGGCCGTGCAGCTTCCAGCTTCTCCTTGGCAACGGCCTTGTCAGCTGAAATGCTATCCACAATGGCTTGAGCCTTGTCCTTCACTTTCTGTACTTCGACCTTTACCCGCTCTGCAGCCTGGGCTTTTACTGTCACCTCTTTGAGAACCTGGGAGAAAAATGAATCATCTTCATGAAGCCTCATAGCGGTTATTTTAAGCTACACAGCAGGAACAAACAGGAAGTCTGCCGTAACAGAATAACACAATACATAAAAGTTAAAATATTGCGTAGCACATAGATCCAGTTACATATTATGCCACATATACAATTAATTGGATTAAACATGAGTTGTTGCAAGATTTTAAGAAGAGTCATATTACCTGTCAAAGGTTTACAGACATTCATAATCAAAGGGTGAAATGAAAAGATCATATTAAGGAAACTGGATGGATGCTTTTGAATATATTGTGGCCTTTCTCTTAACACACACAGCCAAAAATGTACATGTACTTTCAAAGATTTACATGTGCCCTGTTTGTAGCCTTCAAAGTAAGTATGTCTTTGTAGGTAAAAGTTCTTCTGATTTAAAACGGAAGAGTTTTTTAAATTTGTTGCGTTTTCCTGGTACAGACGTACGTTTTCAATCTGGTCTATAAAATGTATATAGGGTTGTGCTTGGACTCTTTGTAAAGCTTAATAGTATCCACTTATCTTCCCTTCATTTTCTCCCTTTAAAATCCAGAATAGATTCCTCTTTTGAGATTTAAACCCTCAATAATAAGAGACAAATCTTTCAGTTATCAGGCTCCCCTCCTGTGGAACCAGCTTCCAGCGTTAGTCTGTGAGGCGGATACCCTTTTATGACAAACTGTTGTACATTTGTGGCTGGGCTTATATGTTATGTAAAGTAATTTATTTTTAAGGATAAGAGCAAACCAAACACGCCGGTATTTTTTTCATTCATGCGAACACATATTTGGGATTGTTTTTCAACTGACTATGTAGACCTACATTTAATAAAAGCAAATATCTAAAAACACCTGTTTATGTAAAAATATACATAGTTTTTGAATATTTTAAAGTTGGCAAAGGAAAACTCCTCTGAAAACCCAAAACAGATACCACCCAGATGTTAGGAAAACAAAACTGCTTACCATATCGGCCTTATCATTGGCAACCTGTAGCTCTTTCTCTTTCACCTCCAGCTCCTTGCTAAGCGCTGCTACTGATTGAGACGCCTCTTTCAGCTTTTGGAGGCCAGTGTTCATCCTAGACAGTTAAGAAAAGGCATGTAAATGCTGAAGATTTTAAGATTTTGATAATATGACAGTTAATGTAGTGTGTGTGCTAACATATCCAGTATAAATCTAATGTTCTAGGCAAATGATTGTTTGGAGTAAATTTGTGGCATAGGCTTCTGTTGAGCTGAATGACCTTCTGCTTGTATCAATGTGATTAGCACAAGGTGATAGGTGGCATTTCATCTTTAGTGTAGTGTGTAACATTTTCTAACTGTCAAGGTATAACATTAGCAGCTGAAAATAAATCTCAGAGGATTTTATGTTGCTTTCATGTGTGGAATGGCTTTCATTACTTCATGCTCTTTATTTGCATGGTCTACATAAGACATCTACTTACCGACATAATTTCTAATCCACAATATGACTTTAAAGAATTTAATATTTGACTTAAGCTGTTTTTTTGATAAACTGACTACCCATTTTTAATATGACAATGTAAGGCAAATTATATTATAATAGAATTGTTTTGATCAGAACTAATGTATTTCAATCAATCCACAGTTGTAAATACTGTGAAAAAAGTGACTTAAGAACTCAAATAGACTAATTTGCTTTTGCATAGCAGTTACCTTTCTGAAGTTGTAATTAGATCAAATCTGTTATGATGCGTGTGCATTTTGTTAACATTTTTTTTTATCCTTTACCTGTTGGCCAGCGTCTCTACTTCAGACCGCTTCTCCTTATAGATGGTCTTGTAGCCTTGAATGAAGGAAAGGTAGGACTTGGGTGTGACATGGGTGGATCGCCGGTATCTAGATTCAATTTTGATGTAATATGAATAAAATCATGACACATTAGAAGGCAGCACAATAACATTAATTTAATGTAAAATATTATTAATCTATTTATGCATATTCTACAAACTTGCATCTTTTATGACTGATTATCTAAAATGCAGGCATAAAATGGTAGATATCTCATGGTGCATACTTCAGGCAACTATTACGAAGAAGTCTTTAGGAATGATGTCCATAAACTGTTGCCATAGTACTGTATACCATTGAATACACAGAACTATGATAATACTTGTTACGTTACTAACTTCTTTTTTTTAAAGCAGTGTTGTTTTTGCCTTTGGGCTTTATTGTACATGTCATTATTACTCAAGTTTCCTTCTTTTATTGAATCCTGAACAATGTAACTGATACACTAGGTCTGAGGTAATGTAAGTGTTGTCCTGGATTCTTTTATAACATACTGAAAAAGCAGTCTTAGAGTAACCTGGTGAGACAGCACTCATTTTTCTACCCTAAATCTAGACATATTTTATTAATGTGTTATTTTTGATTCTACATGTACTGTACTTACAAATGTAATAGGTAAAAATATTTTAGCATTTTATAACTGTGTTGTTTACATTTATGTGTTGACATATTCAATTTGGTTTTAATGCAAGGTTGCACGTCCAGTCTGATGGAATACTGTACCTTTGAAAATACTCTACACACTTTTCTGCAACACCATCATGGAAGGAGCCCATGCACTGGACTACCTCCTGTTTGACCAGGGGTGAGCATTCAATATCATACAGAGACAGGAAGTGTTCTGAAACTGAATGACAGAAGGCACATGGGGGAAAAAAAATTATTAAAGTCTGCATCAGGTGGAATAAGTCACAAAAAACTAACACGTACCTCTAAAGATTTAACTTTTTTTTTAAATGAACTGGCTTTAATAATTGGGAGAAGTTTCAATCCTTTAATGTCTCAACAAGATGGCATTTTTGAGTAAGCGAACAAAAATTAAAATGATTTAATACATGCAGTTCCTGTTTTTGATTTCCATATATTTTTATCTTGTAAGTCAGCCCAATTTTTTCTTACAGCTCTTAATTTTTCAGCTTTTATGGCTTTCAAAATGTTTCTGAAACCAGTAAGTCAAACATTGACAGTGCATTTGCAGTACTGAGGCTCTTTATCACTGAGAGCACTTATTCTGCACCTTATAGACTCTAGCTTTAATTCACTTACTCTGCTCTGTAAACTTCACTTTCTTTTATTTGTGTAAACAGCTATTAACAAAATAGTCGTTTCACAAAGACATTATAAGAGAGCACTTCAATAATATAGGAGAGCAATTTACTTATAGTATGTTGATCAAATATTAAGAAGTCTCTATATTTAAAACGTTCTGACATAAAGTCTTGGTGCTTGACATAATGTCTACATTTAAAGTTGCTTTTAAACATTTGGAACATTTTGCATCCCACAGCATAGTTCAAAAATAGCTTCTTTTTTTTTAAATCAGGGAAGTTTTAGGTGATTCAATGACATGGTTATGATATAGTGTAATTTAATCAAAAAATATTTAGTGTTATGAATCACAAAAATATCAGGATATTCATAGTAACGAATACAGGAAAACATTGCAATGATTTCAACTCACAGCCTACTGAAATATATCGCCTGCGATCTACCTGCAACAAGAGCATCCTTTGGCCAGCGACTAAACCAGTCCATGGTGCAGCCCGATATCAGTGCAGGAAACTTCAATGCCCGGTTGCGGAATTTCTCTCCAACAGGTGAAAAGCACAGAGCAACATGGAGATTATGTCGCACCCGTGACATGAAGTACTCATAAAGGTTTTCATTAGTTGGCGGGCGCTTTGGAAACTCTCGACGCATAGCAGGAATGAGATCACTGAGAATCTCATCCAACTCGTCACGAGCAAACAAATTGGACACCTGAAGACAGGAATTATATTTGTCATTAACTTTACCATACATTTCAAACATTATTACATATCTTTTCAACTTAAACATTTAAACAGAGAAATATAATTCAACTATGCCTGAAACCAAGATAATGTAGTCACATTTATTTTGTCCATATTCTCAAAAAAAAACTATAAAAAACAACATTGTTTACATTTTCTGTAAACTTGATTTAATAAGACAATTATAAGCATAGTTGTTTGGCTTTTTTGTAATTTTTTTGTTTTCAAGTTTTAGCAGTCAGGAAAAAGTACATATTACTGATGGATTGGTGAACATCTTGGGAGAACAAAGCAGCATCGTGGTAAACTGGGGCCGCTGTCTAACTGACCTTTTTGACCACTCGCACAAAATAGCTTATTTTTCCATTTAGTTTCTTATCTCGACAAAATCACTGCAACCCAGCCCACTCTCCAGAAAAACAAACCTGTTATTGATAACAAACGGTGCCTAGACACAATCCCTTCTCTTCCCCGGCCCACACTTCAATCTACCTTCCGTGTTAAAGCATTAGCTTCACAAATTGTATTTTAGAAAAGGAGTCACAGAAAGAGTCAAACATGAGCTTAGGAAGAAGGAAGGGAAGAAGGAAGACTGTGTACTGAGAGGCAGACAGAGCACCTTCACTCAACAAAGTTATGTAAAGATCAAGAATAATTTAAAAGATCTGTTCAGAACATATGAAAACAAAAAGTCAAAATATACTACACTTCAAACTGTTGAAAAAAAAGAGAGGTGAAGGTTTCAAACTTGTGATTACAACCTCTCCAGATGATAATACATTGTTCATGTACTCCAAGAAGGACTCTTCTTTGATTTCGTTGTCCGTAAAGATGAAGCTGACACCTTTTCCCTGCTGACCAGCCAGTTTGTACAAATTTTTCAGGTCCTCCATCAAGTTAGCAGTGTTATAGGACCTGCAACATTTTAAACAAATGGAACACATAAATAAAAGCCTCAGAAAAGTAATGGGCCTTAAAAAGGTCTTTAGTGTATTACACATATGTGTGGAAAGTCTAAATTACAGCATTTAGTTGCTTGTGCTTAACTTAGGGACAACTTAACCAAACCTTATGTCTTGCTGGTAAAAATATGAGGACATATTAATTAAATCCAGGTAACTAAGCAACAACAAACAGTAAATAAGTGGCATATTTGAAGAAAAAAAAAAAAATTCTACTTGAAACCCTCAAGATTACACACACATTTTCTGTTTTATTTAACATCGACCAGTCAAAAATAGTCGTGTAATTAAATTGCCTTTAATTAATCAACTGTATGAATGCAACTTACTTCCTAAGACATAAGATATCCTAACATTAGTTATAAACTTATTTTGGATTTTGAAACAGGCTTCTATAAATGCTACGCACAAAGAACAGTTTAATTGGACTAACACTGAAAGTAAGACAAGCCAGATATTTTTTTTTCTTTTATTTGTACACCAAATATATTAGTCAGGCCATTTGCTCGCGGTAAAAGATATTGCAGCTTGCCAATACTAGTGGTAAAGCAGCAATAGCATGGACAGATTTGGTGGAGTAGGTTTTCCTAGTTTCTGTATGATGACTTTCCCATGTGTTTTCGTGACCAATATTGCAGACAAATGTGTGTTTTTGTAGGGTAAGGAATGGTGACGCAGCCTCATTTCAGGCATTTGACTGGCAGTGCATAGTAGAACGTGTGACTAGCAGTCCATAATGACATTACCACTCTGTGATCCACACAGAGAGCAAGAGCTGCTTTATCAATTGTCACATTTTAGATGACATCATATTTATATGGTGGAAGTTTTAACAGCTCTAAAGCTTGAACTGTTTAAAGCGATGTTATAACTCGACAGTGGTAGAGGGCTGAAGCCTAAGTGACATCAAAACAGATGAGGCTAAGATAAAGCTGGAGTTTGTGAATTAATCATTTCCATTAGTGTCAAAAATTCTTTATGGTTATGGTTTTGCTTAAGGGCCATATTAATAAGCATCTGCAACGTTTAAAATAGAAAAACAAAAATAACTTTTGCTTCCATAAATTGAACACACTAAAAAGTTTAAATGTAGGAACCAACTAAATTTGAGGTTTGTCATTTTATTATATGAATGAGATGTTATGAAACCTTTTTTTTATATAAACACAGTCATAATTTATTAATTAAAAAAAGCTATCCATATAAAAGAGATCTTACTTTGCTGAATATGTAACCAAAAGGTCAAATGTGTGCTATTCTGTGCTATAGAAAAAAGACCAAGCACAAAAAAATATCTAATGAAGGAAACATGCAGCTGGAGTGCCTGTTTCCCCTAGAGATGCTTTGGCAAGTCAGGAAGAGAAAAAGGACTCATTCATATTAATAGCAACCACCAGAGTCAGAGACTTAGGTAGAAGGAAATGACCACAAGTGCCTACAGGGAACACTGGGAAAACCTTTCACAGCTTTAGACAGTAACAAATATGCAATGGCGAGATACAGAAAATATACAAGTTTTGTTTAAACAGAAAAGAAAAAGAAAACAGTTAACAAGTTAGAAAGTTTCCCCTTTTTTTGAATAATTCAGCTCCAACAGCTGCTGAGAAGGAGAAGATCTGCAAAGAGCTGCAAAAAAAACGGATGAGTTCAATTATTTTTATAGCGATTCAAGAGCAATCTACCATCAGACTTTTTCCTAAAGAGAAATGGATAATGCACTCTCCTAGTCACAGCATAGATTTTGGAAATACATATAGAAATAGTAATAATCAGTGTGAGCATCACCGTGTAAGGGTTATCTGGAGGGTTTTGTATCCAGCTATAAATGAGGCCAGCCTGATTAGGCTCTGTTTGCCAGAGCCTCCAACACCCACCAGTAACGCATTACCTCCTGGTGTCCGAATAATTCTTGACACCTGCACACATAAATTAAATGTTAACATGCAGTTAAGTGCATTCATGTTCAGTGAATAAAAAAAGTTTGTTAAAGTCGTTTAACTTGATACACCAGAGGGCAAAAATTATATAGCAGATTAATAACACACAAAGCTTACGTTTTCAAAACATATTTTATTTTTATATTTTTCAACTTCTCCTTTGCCGAAGTTTAAACCTTACAATTATTGTCTGAGTGCCGGTTTTGATCTAAGTGACAGATTTACTTTCATAAGTGGGTGGTTATGAAAACAAGAAGAAAAGACAGATATAAGAGGTTTAAGAAGGAAAAGCAGAAAACAGGGGGCAGAGAATGATACAGAGAATACAAAGTCATAATTTCCCACTCACGGCTGTAACATGTTGTTACATTGACTTTACTCTTAAGATGGTAAAAGGCCTACACGTGTATAGCATTTTTCAACTGAGAAAACTCAGAAGCTCTTTAGACCAACTTGAGTAATTCACATGCTGATGGTGGTAAGCTATTATATAAAATGTACCTTGATCAGATGTGTCATCGCATCCTGAAAGAAGACCATGTCCATGCCTGTACCTCTGATGCTCTCATTGTAATGACAGAGGAACATGTTCAGACGCTCCTTTAAACTCTCAAATGATTCAATAGGTTCATATACTTTGGGTAAATCAAAGTCTGAATCTTCTGGTTCCTCCCCTGTGAAAAACACGTTTCGTAATACAACAATTAGGGGATAAGGGATACGAGGGATAAGTATTACAAAAATGTTCCTGTTCTATGAGTACCTGTAGCTTCCGGGGCATCTCTTAAGAAGTCAACAAAGTATCTGTCGACTCCATAATCCACCGATTTCCTGAGCTCCTCCCCAAGTTCTTCTCCCACCAGCTTCGAGAGAGCTTGGTCAAACCATTCCACATCAGCAGGCATTGTGAATCTATCAGCAATCACACGTTTGCACTCATGCTTCCATAGTGCCAGCAACACCTATTGTTTTCCATGAGGACAGAAGATTAGCAAAGATTACTAAAATCCAATGCAAATCAGAAAAACAGGAGCCAAGGTAAACTTTCACATCATTGATGGTAATGAGTTGTTGTTGTCCATAATGAGTTAGAAAATTAATTTGGAGAGAAAGGCCAAGCCCCCCATATTGTGGTTGGCTTGTTTTATTAACTGAATGTTATCAATTCTACCCTAGAGCAATCTGAGTTTGGCGGGGAGCCACAGCAGGGATGTAGGACAGTTTGAACTAGAGTATACATTTGACTATGTTAAATTATTCAGTAAGTGCACATATTTATGTGGAATGGGCCACCTCAGCAAGAACTGAATTTTAAATTGGCTACACATATTTTTACTATTTAATCCATCTCTACGAACTCAGATGTCTCTATAATATTATGAATATTTTGTGTAATAATACATGATGTAGTAGCTACTCTATAACCTTAGAGGTGATTCGTTTTCTCAAAGATTTCAGAATAAATAAAAACATATTTACACAGGCAAAACTACTGCAAGTGATATTTTTCATATCTAAACATGTTATAAAAATGGAGTTATAAAAAAGTACAGCAGGGAAGACAAATTATGAAAATCCTCTCACCTGAACAGAGTTGACAACTTCAGAAGTAGTTGTAAGCATCCCTTGCCAAACCCTGGACAGGTCTCTCAAGTTGAAGATGTAATGAAACTTGGCAGGAGTTGGAAGCATCTTAAGCTTTGTTTTCTGCCAGAGAAGTCGGGTAAGAGACACTAAACGATGAACAATGCTCTGAACGTCGTTGCTGAACCCCCGCTGACTGCAGAAGTAGCCCTCACCAATGACACCTGCATGATTAGCGCACCAATTGTGTTATTGTTATTAGACATTTTTATCAATGGTATATAGAAGGAAGAAAGTGTAGGATCCTAGCTCAAATTATCTATCAGTTTATCACCATATCAAAATATATGAACTGTGTTTACTATTCAAATGCAGTTAAAATAGTATTTTCCTTAAATATAAAATATGAAGTAGTTGAAATGGCTAGCATGGTTTGAACTTAAACAAAAAAAAAGCTCTTTGATTAAATCAACAAACAAATGGATAAGCCAAGATGTGTTTTCCAGAAAGGGAAATATATAGGACATTCTGCTGCCTATTTGCTAGTGTTATGCTTTGGCCAATGAAAAACTTCAGTAAGACCCTTGCAGCTCCTGTCTAGTGTCTCGAACAGTAGTTTAAGGAACTGTTCACTTCCAGCTCTGAGATGTTTGAAGGGTACAGCCTGTTTCAAAACAGGCTTTACCCAAAACCATCTAAAAAGTAATTTCTTTTAGTAGATAATTAGACAGTACTTTACTGCTATGTTTTGGCTTATTATCTATTGCAAACCCAAGTTCTGCTTTGGCTTTAATCATTTTAATTGTTTCTCTTCTTTTACAAATGTATTTTTTTTTTTGCACTTTTTTATTTTTCTGAAGCAACCTCCAAAAAAATAGAAGTTTTTTGGGGATTAACTCTAATAATAATAATAATAATAATAGTAATAATAATAATAATAATAATAATAATAATGTATACTAATGTATTGATCCCGTAGGAAATTGTTTTGAGTGTAAACCACACTGAGGCAGCCATTTTGCAGGCGCCAGGTAGGCAGTAGCGCAAAGGGTCTTGCCTAAGGACCCACACTGGATACTGTGGTGTATTTTGCCCTGGGCTGGATTCAAACCCATCACCTTTGGATTGGAAGTCTGGTGACATTCTAATTGCATACCTCCAGCGAAAGATAAACTTGTGTGGTCCCTTTGTAATCGACATACACTGTTCCATAAAACAATGGCAAGAGACTGTTGTAAGTCCTACAACATTTTTTGCGGACCACTTTTAGCATTTGGAGCTTTGCTGTTGGGATGTACTTGCTTAGACAACCAGAACTAAAGGTGTTACCGGGGTTTTGACTATCAAACGGAAATTTGGATATTTCTTTCCTTTAATTCACTCATAAGCTACTCCAGTTATCTTCAGAAGGCCTCACAAAAGCTTTTCAGATTTTACCATGGTGTTCCCTTACACTTTAACAATTAGGAATACATCAAATTAAATGTCTGTCAATTAAATGTGACAAGTCTTCCCTTAAAAAGCTGAGTAAAGACCAAAAGCAATATATCCGGGTCCAATTGAATCGTAGCATAAATATGGGGGTGTTTAAAGTATTACCTATGAAAGATGCATGTTTAATTCAATTTAACTGATGGTTTTAAAATGTATTTTTCTCATTTTTGTTTGTTTATATATTAAGAGGTTTTCAGTATTCCAGATGTCCACATGTCAAGAAAAGCAACAACATTTTGATAGATCCCTTTTTCTTCTCAAGTGCACTGACTGTGCATTGATGTGCTTTTGTTACATATTCATAAACTGACATCGATTTAAACATAAACCAACAGCGTTTTCAAATAACGTATAAATAATACTTTTTTACAGTTGTTATACTCACCAAATATCTTATCAATGGAGGCATTGGAGGGAAGTGTGCAGTTAAAGATAGAAAACTGCCTTTTCAGCCGTTGTGGAATGTCATTGCGTCCTCCCCCTGGATGAATCATGGCTGCCAGGAACTGAACATCAACAATATTAGTGAACTCTCCTGGCTTCTCCAAGTTGAAGAAGCCATTCTGCTCCATCAACTGTCTGACAATCTCATTGGTCACCTAGGATAAAAAACAACAAGCATATATTTATGAAATAGATGTATTATCACATAAATAATAATATCTTTGGAAACAACCATTTCAAAACTGACCTGGTCTCCCCATTCATTGATAACAGGCATGTTAATATCATCTATGAAAATTGACATTTTCTTCCCAGCAGGAGGGCCATAAGTCGTCCCCATTCTCTTGTCCACATAGCTTTCAACTGTTCTCTGAAAAAAATTGGGCAGCGTAACGAAAGCATGCTAGTAATAAAGACAAAATTAAGGTGATTCTATTCCTACTATTAGTAACACAGACTGTGACACATTTTTATATTAGATTATAATGCGATTTTACCTGGAACATGAGAGGTGTAGTAGCAGATGAGAAGTTGAGACTTTTGCCAATGTGACTCTCAGGGTCATACTTTGACATGTAGCCTTTGATCATGATAGTCTTGGCTGTTCCTTGCTCACCAATTAGTAAAACAGCCTTTGAAAATATTAGAATTTGAAATTAGGTTTTCTGCAAATGTCCCTAATGTAAATAGTAACAAATGCAAATTATATAGGTTTTTCCTCTCTGTTTTCACTGAGTACCCAATTGTCTAATTTAATGGCTCTATCCTGATGTCATTTTGATAGTCTGCCCTTGCTGCAGAAAATAGACTTGCCTTGATGGGTTTACAATTGAAAGTCAAAATGTATATTCTTGTCTGATGACATTAGCATAAGTACAATGTGCTCGGTAACTGATAAAAAAATCCTTTCATTTATAGACATTTTATATAAAAATGTGGCTGACTTGAGCAATAAAACTGGAGAAAAAAATGTCTACTTCTGGATGCATTTATAAATGCACAACCACACAACCAGAGGGAAGAAAAACAAACATGTAAATTGAGAAATAATTGTTTATAATAAATTCACTATCCTTACAATTACGGCTTTCGGTATTTCATTGAACTCTCTATTTACATGGATCATACAGAGAGCAAAATCTTTAACCAATAATATTTGTAAAATCTCTGTAGCTGGTCGAGATTAGTAAGATGATGCTGCTGCAAGATCAAGAGTATTTTTTGTGGAAGTGAAATCATATTTTTGTTTCTTTAACTTTACCTTTCCCTGCTTTGCAATAGTCTGAATCAGGAAATCGGTTCTGACATTGTCGACATTGGGGACCAAAATAGAGCTGTACTCTGGGGTAACTTCAGATGGATAAAAGTATTCCTCAACTCTGGTGTTCCAGTGGACCCAGTGACCTAAAGAAACATATATATTCATACTTAAAACCGAGATAAATTATAAAGGAAAATAAGCATCAAAGATAAGGAATATATTTTATATAAATCATGTAAACTTTGGATAAATCATGTAAACATAAGATTTAAGACTGGAGGTTCTTAAAGACATGCATAATAATAAAATTAAACAGAATAGAAAACCTATGTTAAGGCCTTTAAAGAACAACTTGTGAATTTTTTTTTAAATTGGTCTGAAATATGTGTTTACATGTATATATAAATACCTTCTGCTGTGACATAGTAGTCAAACATGGTGTTGTCACAGTTCAGAGGAATGTCTGGCAAATTTAAACAGATACTCTCATTTGCTCTAAGCCAGGCTTCCATTTTCCTTCGGTCCCCCAGCTCAAGTAAAGCTCCACAGCTCCACATGAGGGCAAAGACGTAAAGTCGCTCCAGGTGTTCTATGGATAACTCACCACAGTGTTCCTGAATAGGAAAAATGTTCTTGAATAATGTTTAATAATGGACAGAAAATGAATGTGGATGTGAATGTGGTAAAAATGTGGGTTTTGCCTGTTTTTATTCTGTAAGTTTTCAATGTTTCAATTTGTTTTAAAGTTATTTAAAATACCTCCTAATGATGACATTAAGTACTATAACTTTGCCCATTTGAAAATGAAATAATGATATAGCCCTAGATGTCCTTGCTTCATTTTCTGTCACTGACTGTAAAATCTAAATAATATCTCTTAAGAAGAAAGAAAATTAGAAAAATATGTTTAGCAGATGGCAACTTAAAACATTTTTTTTCAAAATGGCCACGTTTTACAACAAAGAGTCCAAAACAAAGATGGAATAGAAAATGCGGGTGGGGGTGGGGGAAAAGCAAACAAAAAAACTATCTAGAGCCAATCCATAAACCAGCTGCAAAAACACACATAGCAAAAATACATGTTTCTGCATTAGTTTTAACAAAAATTGAGCCACTTATGATATTCGTGCAGAAAATACTGTAAATTCAAAATTGCATGGAGAGAGTTCCTTCAGGATCCGATCTGGTAAACACAGGCTTAAAGTTGATATAATAATAAAAATAAATAATCCTACAAGTGCAGCAATTTTTAAGGTGCCCTTTAAGAGGTTTTCTTGTTTTCAGTTTTATTTTATTTTATTTATTCCTTGTGTTCCTACTAACCTCATACCTGCCACCATCTTTGTGCATACAAGCTGAAATAAGTTAATGAAGTTGTTTTCTTCACATTTCCTATTAGAACTGTGTGTAAAAGATTTCATCCTAGTTTCATCACATCAGAATATTCAATAATGCAGAGGGTGTTCTACTGTTGCAGTTATTTCATCATAGATTCTCAGATCGTTGGTTTGATATAATTCTTTCTTTAGGGAGTTGTTTCCCAATTAAGCTTAGTCTTTTAGAAAAAAACTATTACATTATTTATTTTGCCACATAATGCTTAAAGACAGTTACTTCTGCTACAAGTCAAACATTTATAAATGACTCAATGACATTCTAACTGGGGTTGTATGTTTTCAGTAGTTTAACTGTTTCCTACCTTTTGAGGAATAAGTCCTTGAAGCATGTTTATACATTGCATAATGACAAAGGCCTCCAACATCTCCATCTTGAACTCTAAGTACTGCAAACTAAAACGGTACAGCTCAGAGAAGGACGAAGAGAACAATTTTCTCAGTACCGTTGCCTCCCGTGGAGAGCGTTTCTTCAACCAACCCTGTTAGGAGTAACAGATTGCCATGATTAGCCCACAAAAACTAAAACTAAGACTGATATTCATTAAATGACATTTGGTTGTACAAAAATTATACAACAGCAGCTTCAAAACTGATGTTAGGCTTGAGATGTGACTCTAAAATAACCCAAGCGCCACACTTTCAACACTTGCCAGTCAATTTTTTTTAGTTACACCCTGGTTGTATTGGCCTGGATACCTATTTCCTTTGTCTTTCTGTGGTGTAGATTCAGCAAGGCATCAGAAGGATTCCTGAGAAATTTTGGTCTGTATTAAGACGATAACATTATGACATTGTTACTAAAATATATTTCATTATATCCTTTAGATGCTACATTGCAAAAAAAAATCCTCTTTTCTTAGGCTAAGTTTAAAGTTGTGCAACACATCTTGATTAAGTATTGATGACTAAATCCATGTAGCTTTTTGTGTTAGCCAACAAATTAATAGGTGTACCTAATAAAGTGATGGGTGATGTTTATGTTGTTTTGGCAAATAAAATTGAAAATAGACAATTTACCTCCAGTATTGGGGTCCAGTTTAGAACAGAGGAGCTCATGAACACCATGCCATTACGTGACACAGTGGCTGGAGAAGCATTGTCAATGTTATGTGGCTCAAAAACCACCTTACAGTTGGGCGCCATCGGTATACGGTCTCCATTTGCCAATGTCAGTGTTTTGTTGTCATCCAAAACAGAGTTTAAGTTTTCAATCCAAATAGCGTCAACAGGTCCATCAAGGACAATCCAAATGTGTTCCCCTAAAAGAGAAACAGTCCATTATGTGAATAAAAATTTGAATTTCATGTTTGTAAATGTCTTTTTTTTTTTGTTTGAGAATGAGAGAGAGATTATTGCATATGAAACGTTTTTGACCTTTTTTTGCTCTCAAAGTTTTTCTCCAAAGTGTAGAAAAGATTCCATCAGTCCAGTCATTAGTGGCCACATCCAGTCTACCAAACATTTGAGGCGTAGTTATGGCTTTGGGATTCATACGCATCTCTCTGTGGGGTTGACCGCACTCTGCACAAACAATATGTTGAAGCTTAACTTTTCTGCTATTATAAACCACTGATGGGTTCTTACATGCTAAGCTTTGAAGTAATTGTTTTTTGGCCGGAGGCCATCATCTTACTGGAGGCATGTTTGTCTCTATCCGATTTATACCGCACATCAACATGGAATTTGATAGGCAATGTTAAATGGATAGTTAGGACATTTTTTAAGAGATGTTATTTTAAAGTGTAAAAACTAAAATGGAACAAATGACAATATACTTCATTTTGTACAAATAAAATGTATCCCAGAGCTTGAATTTAATTACCATTACCAGAGGAGCCAAGACAAATTGGTTAACATATCTTTAAAAGCGGTTGTCACATCTGCAGATACCATTCAATGCCACAGAGATAGTGATAGGTGGTCATATACTACCTTATAAACAGAACATGTATCAATAGATTCTGTTTAAAAAAAAGCACCTAAACGCAAGTAGTTTATATGATTTCTCACCCGTCAAAGCTTTCATTAGTGTATGTATGCAGGTGGTCTTTCCAGCTCCGCTTGGCCCAAGGGCCATCATACCATGTCGAACTCTTTGCGTCTCAAATAGCTGAATAACCTTCAGCTTCCAGGGAGAATGGCTGATCAGACCTTCATCTTCAACCTGCAGGAGAAAAAAGTAAATGTGTGAATACATGTTTTTTTGAGTTAAATAAACATGTCTTACCACATACCATTATCACATACGGGTAGAGAGGTTTATTTCATTAAACTGACAAAGCCAAACACTGTAATACTTGAAACACACACAGGAAAAGGAAATATCTTCAGAACTAAGATTGTAGTCCAAGTATTTTATTTATAACTCTTATTTTCTTCCTGCATTTGGTTTCTGTGAAAGGCTTTTGGGTGCTGTAGTGTTTTGAAGCCATTAATAAGGATGTGAGTAATACAGTGGTCAGAATTTTGGTCATTTCCACTCAGTTTCTTCATTTCCACTTATTCTTCCCTTTATTCAAGTTTTACTTTAACACTTTTTGTTTTACTTTTCAATCCACAGATTCCACTTGTTACTTTACTACCCTACCTGTTTGTCAATTGCAGCTTCTAGGTCAGGGTAGCCCACTTTATCGAGTTTGATGCCAGGGAAAAGGTCTTCAATCAAACTCAAGAACAGAGGCTCATCTTCATCAATCTTATTGGAAGAAAGTAAAGGTGCACGTATTAGCAAACAAAAAAGAAAATATGCTGATTGTCATTGAATACTGTATTTCATGTCTTTTTCTTTGTTAACTGACCAGTTTGGACAGGTTCATGTCCCTCAGAACCCTCATGACAATAGTGGACTCTGTGTCAGTAGGGTTTGCCCGCTTGGCTGATCCTAGCGTGCGCAGGACTGAAAGGATGTTGCGTAGACCAAAGTCATAGTGAACCTGAGCAGTGACAAAAAAATACATTAAAAAACTGAGGTTTTTGAAAGCATTCCAGATAATACAATAATGATTCTTCAACATTTTTGGGGACCTTTTAGAGTCAGACAAGTTCTTTTACACTTATTGGATCACATTTAAATGACAACAGTTATAAATAATCAAAAATAACCGATTTAAGACAGATGGTATATTATGTATTTTCAATTCAGTCCCTGTTTTGCTTGTAACTTTTTACCTGTTTCGAGAGCTGCTCTTCACACAACTTGTAAAGTGTGAAGAATTTGCGGGCCAACTCCATATTGTCTATAAATCCACAGCTGGCCAGTTTCACTCTAATAATGATCTGTCGGTCAGGAACCATCATGGCTACAGAACGGAAGTTGATCTTCAGGTTTTCTGGAAGCTCCTGGCGACCTGCATAACCTGGGTTCTAGTTAAAAAGAAACCAGTAAAATCTGTTAATGTTACATATATAGACATAAAATACAATATTAAGATCTCAGATCTGGATTGTATGGTATTTATAGCTGACAATGGCAACAACTTGGGTATTAATATAAAGTTAAACACTTACATACTGAAGTGACCTGGGTAACATAATGCACTTTGCCATTTGTGCAAAACTCTCCAGACTTATTGGCATTCTAGGTAAAGATATTTAAAACTAATATGAAATCCATGTTTCATTGCAGTTTTATTGTAGTATAATCTCTGAATCCATTAGAGCATTTTTGTTTGGGTTATTTACTTGACATCCCTCATCATAATTTTCACTGTGCATGATACCAATTTTGTCACTGTTTAAGTTATTTCCATTTAATAACCTGACTAAGTTGAGCAATACATTTTTTTTTGTATTGATTATTTTTATCTAAAAAGATGAGAGGAAGTCTGTCATAAAATGACAGGCATGCACTCCATTCTTTCCTGTTTTAAAGATCTGTGTCAAGTAGCTATCCTCCGTATCATCTTTATAAAACGAGAATGAACATGAAAAAAAAGTAAGATATTGATTACAAAATGATTCAATTAAATTTATCTTAAAAGTGTTGTTAGTTGCACCACCTAATTCGATAGTGGCGCAACTAAGTAACTGTTTGTGTTGTACATGATTAAGCTACTGATAAATATGGAGAGCTCTATACATTTAAAAGGATACGTAACATTTTCATCTTTGAGTTGAGGTAATCAAGGGTAATGCCTACACTGGAGGATGATGAAAGTTTAATGTTTTCCAGCCCTCCCGCTGTCGTGGTTGCAGGGTCCAACAATCTCTGTACTTTTATCTTTGCTTCCCTTAGGAAAGATCTGACAGACCCTGTGGTTTTTTGGTTTTTTTGGGGGGGTTTTTCCCCTACCTTTTCTGTGGATTCTGAATCTGCCTAGTTAACCTCTTATTGCACAATATTGCTGCAAAAAGAGTTTGACTCTAGGTTTAAGCTAACATATTTTAAAGTATCTTCATTTGGCCTTAAATAGACGCCAAAACTATTGAATTAAGACAATTAATTTAGATTCTAAGGTATAGAATTGACCAAATGTTCCCAAATATCCAACAGTTTCCAGAAAAATACTTTTGAGAAAACATCCATTAAACCTAGGCAAAATGACAAAATTAATTTCTAAAGTGTCTGTAGTTAAGAAGAGAATCAATTTAAAATTGAAATAAAACCATAAATGTTGTTAATTAACAATAAAACAAAAAACTTCAAATTCCCTTTTACCCCTCAAAAGGTGAATCATTATGTGGATTAAAACATATGACTGCTCAAGGGTAACCCAACCCATAAGAAGTTCCAGTAGTATTTTACAGCTTTATCATTTGGCTTCACGTCTTACTTTCTGCTACCTCTCTGATCTCCCACAAAGAAGCACAGTTTGCCTTAGGCAGGCAACAAGCAAAAAAGATTTTACCAGGCTGCAAAACAGAGCAGAATCGATACTATACTGCAAATTTATCAAATTAGGCTCTGTTTGAAAAGGATGAAAAGTTAGGTTAACAGACAACTGGGTTTAAGCAGGCCAGACCTCTATAAGAAATGTACCCGTTAAGTTTATCTGCTGTGTGCAGGCCTGATCGAGCTAACCCATCAGCAGTGTTCCACTATCAAGTATGAAAGCTTATTTACCATTGTAAGGAAAATGCCAAACTCAGGATTCATGTCAACGTTGTCCCCATCGGTAAAGACGAAGTGTTTGCGGCGTTCTTTTTTGCATGTGAGAACTATTGCAATCTGCTGAGCTGCCACCGACAGAACAGGTAGGTCGATGCGATTAAATTCATCAAAACATCCCCAGGAACCTGATTGTGCCAGACCTAAAAAGGAAAACAGAGTTTAGATATCATATGATCTTTTCAACAAAAAAAAAAATCTGGGGAGCTCTTTAACCACCACATGCATTATTCAGTTTTATGACATTTACCTTTGAATATTCTTCCCAAGCCTCTGAAATCCATTTGGTCGGAACAATTGAAGACCACAACATATTTGCCCAAACAGCGTCCCATGTCCTTTATGGTCTCAGTCTTACCTAGTGCAAAAGTGCCGGAAACACAATTGCAAAACTTAAATACAAATAGAGGGGGTATACAAAAATTGTGACATTATTCACATTTTGTTAGAACTACAAGCTTCAAAGTATTTTTTTTTACTTTGTATGTTTGACTGACAAAGAGTAGAGCAGAAATAGTAATAGTAAATTATTACACAAGTTGACTCAAGTTTACTTATTAGATAACCACTAAATTTTGGTACACATTTTGAATAAATTACAATATAAACCAATTTATAGTTTATTTTAACTTAACAAATACTAATTAATTCACATAATTGGCTCTTACAACATAACGTGTGAAAACCCTGTGTATGTACGATACATTGAAATATTCAAATATTTGAAATTGTTTTCGTGCATGACTCAGAAACAGGTAAAATATTTGTTTATATTTTGTAAAACATTGGACGAGACTTATCAAGGATCTGTTTGTTCATTTCACAACAGTGCGTCATTTATAACATACAGCCTAGCTCTTTGTGCTCACTATAGTGCCATGTCTGTAACTATACTGGTTAAATGTAAAAAATTAATAAAAATGAAATAGAATGTTAAGAGATGTGTTTTTAATTGCGTCTTGCCTGTGCCTGCAGGACCAGCAGGAGCTCCACCCATGCTCATACCAAGCGCCTGAGCTAAGGTGATGTAACATCTGAGCAAAAAGAGACAAACATAAACATACACGTAATTTTGCCTATAATGGAAACCTTTGTGAACCAGATTTTGACTGTCAGGCCCGGGTAGAAGATGCCATAATTTGTAAACATATAATAAGACTGTATATATGCATGCGTGGGTTATCTCCGGCTTCCTCCCCCCGGCCAAAAAACATGACTGTTAGGCTGATTGGGCACTCTAAAACAGTCCTTAGGAGTGAGAGTGCGTATGAGTGGTTGTTTGTCCTGTATGTCTGTGTTGCCCTGCGATGGACCCTGTCCAGGGTGTACTCCTGCCTCTCGCCCATTGTAAGCTGGAGATAGACACCAGCAGACCCCTGAGACCCCACAAGGACAAGCGGGGTAGATGACGTGTGTATATATATATATATATATATATATATATATATATATATATATATATATATATATATATATATATATATATATATGGTGAATTAATCAAGTTTATTACATTTATGAAAATCAAAGGAACTGGAGACAGTATTTGGAATAGGGAGATGAAGTTAAAAATAAACAGTTCCAGTCACAAAGAAGAAAGCAGCAGGCCAGAACACCAAGTGAGAGAATGAATAAGATTCTGGGCTTGGCAATAAAAGAAAAACAAAATAGAAGGAGGAGAAAAACCAGAGCTGCTTTGGTGTCGTCACCAATAAGACCGTTGTGTCACTTCTTTGGAGGGCTACTGTCAGATGTCTGCTTGTAGGTCCCTCTATGCTGCTGCCCTTTCACATCTTTGTCTCATTGTCTGTTTCATGTTTCTTTCAGAGTCTCTTCACACTTTTCTTTGACTGTCATTCTCTCCCACTGTGCTTTTGGTAGTTAGTTCAACACTGCTTTTTTGCTGCATTTCTTCCTCCCCTACTTGGTCTAATTCCTTTCCCTCACTCTGTCACTCATCTTGTATGTCAATGATAGAGGTGATGATTAGAGAAAAAATAATTGCCCAGCATGGCCCTCTAATTCACTTCACCACAATTCTAAGGACTGATGTGTAGATATGCTTCTCGGATCAGGTAAGTATTCTATCACTCAAACATTTTAACTGGTTAATGGCTAACAAGTTAAAATGCTTTTAAGGTTACAGATACTACATTACTCATTTTACTTAAAATTTGAGAAGTATTTTTTGTGATCCATTAAATGTATTATGTATTAAATGAAATTGGTTTAATTTCTTTCACTATCACTAAATGGGGGACATACACTTAATTTGTTGGCATGCTTGATGTCTATTATAAATTTTAAAAATACATACATTCATACATACTATATATATATCTATCTATATATATCTATATATATCTATATATATAGATATATATATATATTTTTTTTTTTTCAGTACCTGTTGTTTGTGTTGCACCGTGCTGTCATATGGTGTCTGCTATTTCTAACAGTGTCGAGATACATTTTGAATTTGAATTTTTAGCCCTTTAATTTTGACTATATATCTATTGACATGTGTGTAAGCTTTCTCTTAAGTACTTTTACCTGTCAGTCAAAGGTGTTATGACGAGCCTTTCTGTGCAGCCCAGGAATTCATTCTGGTAAACAAAGCCAACATCAGTGATGTGGATGATCATCTTGTCTGAATCCTCATTGAAGTAGAAGCGACACTGCTTCAGCCACTCAAAGTCTGTGGGGCTTTTGACATGCAACCGACACTGGAGGGGTCAAGACAGATATACAAAAAGAAGGGGATGAGACACAAAATGATGGAGATAGTTATGGCACGTAAAAAAATGTTCTGGAGCTAATGTGTGATTCTGGAGGGAAGGCGGGACATCTGAGAAAGCGGGGGTGAAAGGAGTAAAAAGATTCACGGCGAAGAACATTGATCAGAGGTATTTATTTAAAACCTTTATTTAACCACATTTTTCCTAAAGTGATCAAATATCTGTTTTATAGGGGAGACAGAGCAGTATCATAGAGAGAGTGGAAAAATCAACATTCATACTTGTCTAGTTACTTACACACTGATATGGTGTACTGAAATTGTTTTACCGTAGTGTTGAGCTCAATCAAAGTAACAACAAGTCGCAGCTGACCTTCAGTTTCTAATTTATTTATTAGACACCGATACATTTAAAAGAAAATGGGGCAGAAGGACATAAACTATGTTGTTTGGATAAGATGAGACAAGTTTGAGACAGAAGACAGGAAACATTACACTGAGGTATAGTTCCATTCAAGGAAAAAAAGAAGATTTCAACTAGTAAATCAACAGTAGTTTATCATGTCTACAGTATTAATGTAGGTAGTCATTTCATTGTGTTTAACATTATCAAAAGTCATTAAAATTGCTTTGAGGTCTCTTGACACAAACTTTTTTACAGTTGCCAACAAAGCCATAAAGAGTCTGAATAACCAATGTTTAAGCCATTTTTAAAAGTTTCTATGTGGATGGCCTCCACAGCATTTTCTAGTAAGACACATAGCTGACTGGTCTGTGTAGACTGCCCTGTAAATTAACTCAATGGACTTTCCTTTTATGAATCTGTTGTTACTCACCAGATCGTCAAATATGTCCCTCTGGTGGACATGAATAGTTATGAGGGTCTCATATTTTGTCCTCTCTACAGCTTCCAGATCTCTTGTTGTCATGCCAATTAGTGTATTGAGCAAATCCAAGAAAAGCTGGTTGGTTTTCGACATAATGCGGCGATCATATCGGGCGTTGGTGAGAGCCTCCTCAGAGTCTCTTGTCCACAGCATCTGGATACCTAGTAAGCCCACCTGCACCAAATATTTCATATTTTTTATTTCATATAAAAAATGTTAAGTCTAAGGTTGTGATTTTGGATTGGAGTTTCTACCTGTTTTGACTTACTTGTGCAGGAAAAGTATTTAGGAAGTCAATCAGCTGGAAGCCAGAGTCATGGATGGCTAAAGCGGCTTGTCGGATCACAAGATGCAATGACCACTGGGATTCTTTTAGCAGTGCATTCAGCCACACTTCAACATTTCCTTCAGCCATGACCGGATGCTCCAGCTCCACAGTTTCTCCCTCCCGTGATGACACAGCAAGAATTCGGTCATATATCTGAGACAGATACCTTTAATTAATAGGGTACAGCATGTTCAATGTGGATTTTCAGTTTGTCCTGCATAACTGCATTCATTTGACTAATTATTCTCACACATGAGCTAAGTAGGAATCAGTTTTTGTTAAGGGAACTTTATTACATTTATTAACTTGCCCACATCTAAGGTTCCACATAAAAACATACTTCTTGACATTTCATAAATTCTGCCACATTAAAAAGTCCTTTGCTTTATTCATTAGGATGTAATGAGACCAAGTAGCTGCATCTTGAGTTGTTAATGACCTTCAGAGTCAGCATGAACATCAGCTGAAAGAAAGATTAGTTTATTTCAACAATTTACTGAGCTACTTTTACATCTTTATTTAAAAGTGGAAAATATGTATAAATTGGATCATTATTCAGAGATGGTAAGATGCTCTGGAGGACCTACAGATATATAGTAATCAGGCGCATTCAGTTAAGAGCAAAACTATACTTTTTCAGTTACAAGCAAAATAAAACAAAAAATAATAATATTTACTGCACATCACTGATTCACACCAATCTGTAAGAAAGTCATGCTGATGCCAGCATCATGCTGGGAGACTTTTTTTTTTTTTCAGACAGGGACGCTGAAGCAGGACAGTTTGTGTGAAAATAGATGGAACTTACTAGTGGGGTATCAAAGAAAAGAGGTTAAAACCTGTAAATGATTTAAGGTAGGTGGGGTGCATCAGCTTTTAGCTATACAATGGTAGGCATACGGTCAGAGCAACATTTAAAGGGTCATATGTCAAGTCAAATAATATTAATGTGTTTAAATAGCTGAGTTAAAGTCCAGAAGAGAAAACAAAAACTGGTGTAGGACTGGATAATTGGTGTTCATCCAATTTGACTGTAAGGCCCTTTTTATGGTATATAGACCATATCATTGTTGTGTAACAGTGGCCTGCTATAGAGAGTACAACACAAGAAAAATAAACATTCAAATTCTATTATAGGAAAAATATAAATCACCTTGTCATGGAACCGCACACTTTTGATGTTGTCAAAAACATTGAGAAGGTGTGCCTGGATAGTGTGGGAGTCAGAAGCCTGGCCCAGAATTTCCAGCAAGGCAGGGTCAGAGACAAAGAAAAAACGTGGAAAAAGCAGTCGCTTCTTCTCCAAATAACTGCAAAAACAAAATCATCTCAATATTTAGAGAAACATTCTCTTTTTTTTTAAACATTTACTCCAAAAAACAGCATCCATATAAGCTGAGTAACATTTATGTGTACTTAACCCTGTAAGTGACTTCTGACAGATCTCCAGCTGTTCCAGCAGGTGAGGAAGTAACTGGCCCATTGTCTCATCTCCCACACAAGATTGCACAACATTGGGCATTTCATGAGCTCGCATCATGATCTTCACCCATGACTTATCAATGTTTGAGAAACGCTTTGCTTCCTAGAAAGTTTAAAACAATTATTTCATTCAAATCATGTTCATATTATATTATTCTTCTAATGCATAAGAAGGGTATAATGTTTAAGGATTCACTCTATGATGTATGGTCCAAAACACTTAGTTAAAGGACAATAAGTTCTAGTTATGTCTATCCAATATTTATTGACCAGCTCTTTAGATTTAGCACACTGTAAAACTTTGAGTAATAACTAGGTGTTGCCAGACATATACTTGTTTACTCAATGTTGAAAATAAACCAATTTTGCCTGCTGCTCTTCAGATATTACAGCTCTTAATAAGAGATTATAATTGGCTAAAAATTGCCAAGTCAAAACCTTTTAAAACCTGTCAGGCAGCTGGACAAAAAGTGAAGAAAACGTGATTTCATTTTAATTATTGCATATTGAAACAATCGTTAGTTGAAACTATCCACTGAAAAATAAAAACCTGTTCACCTTAGGCAGCTGTTTAGCAATGTCTCCACCTACAAACACAGCCTCCAGATAAATCCATAAATTCTGGACAGTCATCCAATGTTCAATGATATCAGTGGTGTTAGAAAGGTTCTGAACCCACTTCTGGATCTGGGATTTAAATGGGGTGTTGTATCTAAGAGAGAAATTTGCGTATTAGATTTTGGACATGTGTGACTTTTTTTTTTTTTTTTACCAAAAAAATAAAAAATAAATTTTTCCATTTGCTTTCTTTTCACACTTAACATTTTTCAAATATATTAGAAACATGGTAATCAGTCAACAATAACCTTAGTGAATTCAAAATGCAATGAAATGTTACTTTGATGATGGAGTATGTTATTTTTAATTTTTTGTGTGCTATAATTGCTCTTCTTCAAAAAATATAATAATAATAGTAATAACTCCACCTATTTATTCACACTGATAACTTATCATAAAAATTATGGTCTGACATACCGATTGCTCATGAGAGACCCCAAAATCATCAAGCTGTCCTCCATGCTGGCAATGATTTCTGATGTGCTATCTCCTCTCAGAAGCAGCTCTCCTCGTGTCTTGAAGTTTGCAAATGTGAATGTCTTGTTGTCCCACTCAGCAATCACTTGCTTTAGTTTCTGCTCTATATCTCGCTCTTTCACAGCACTGATGCAAATATCCTTTAAATGGATTGCCAAGAAAG
>JAVLVB010000480.1:120970-135366 GCA_032876305.1 Orestias chungarensis | reverse complement strand
AATAATAATAATAATAATAATAATAATAATAATAATAATAACTTTGTGTAGTCACTAACTTTAAATATACCCTCTTTAATTTTGTCAATATACAAGTTAAAGTTTATTTCTGCTTACCTCAATTTCTTCCTTAAACTTCAGCAAAGGAGCCTCCATAATATTACGCAGCTTGAATGTGTCAGTTTCAACCTCAAATGTATGGCCAGTAACCTGTATAAATGAATGACTTATATCCATTTCTTTTGGACAACACAACGGTATGTGTGTTTGAGCAATATAAATTTTAACCGAACATTTGTAGGAAGTTTGGGTCGTTTGGGTTCCATTTTTAACAGACCTCTGTGATCCTCTTCCAGTGCCGCATCATCATGGCTTTGTTAGTCATGAGCTCCAGCAGGGGACAGCACTCACTGAAGTCATCGATCGTCTTCTTCAGATCTTGGAAAGCCTGCCACTCCTTCAGGGCACGAGGGAGCTTGCGGCATCTGCAAAATTGTTGTTTAAACCACTGACTCATTATGTGAATGTCATAACAAAATATTAATTGATTTGAAGTATTTACAGAGTAAAAATCTATTTTAGTTACCATCATACTATTTTGTAGGGATTAAAATAAAACAAATAAACACATTCCAGTCCAATTTACCCTTAAAATAAAGAGAAATATAATAAAGAACCCAAACAAATATAACACGCATCTCTCCCTGCTTGGTTTTGTGGAGGGTGGGGTGTATGGACCTAGGCCCATATTCCCAAACAGGGTGTATGCAGTGAGTTCATGTTTTTTTTGTTTTTTGTTTTCTTCTCCCCTCCCCAGCCACCTATTGGTCGACCGGTGGTTGGTCTCTTGGGTCATTCGTGGCTCTCAGGGGGCAGTGGTGGCTTCCCTGGGTTGTGGGAGCCTTGGCCCCTACTGCACGCTGGCGGCTGATGGGAGATGCGGGCTCCTTCCTGGACCATTTGGTCCCATCATACGGGGACAGCGCCGCTGCTTCCAGTCATATACACCCCAACCGCCCTCTCCTCTCAGGCTTCAGTCCACAACACTCATCCCAACATTTAGGGTCTTTGGGGGGGATGTCTGTTTCCAGGGTTGGGGGGAAGTGGACTTTTACCACACTCGGTGACACCTCCCCTTCATTCTTATTTGCACCTTAGTCACTATTACATATCACACCATTACACCACACACAGGGCTGTAAGGGACGGGGAGCTGTGCTGCAATTGGAGAGCGGGGATCACATTGCAGGCTCTGCATGGCTCCCAGTTCCTGACATCTCCTGACACTGAGGGACCTTGGTTGGGGCGGGGCTGGGAAGGAGTTCTACTACCTATAAACAGTGGTATGCTTCCCTCCACGTCTCCTTCCTTACCATTTTAACTAGATCCTAGCACTCAATGTTGTGGCGCCGGAGGGAGGAGGAGGTCTTCCCGCACCCTTATTTCCTGGGTGCTGCTCGGTCTTGGGGCAGTAGTGTCTGCATTGGTGGGGGTGCTTCTTGCTATGGGGACTGCGGGCTGTGCTGCACTAGTGGCTAACCCCCCCCCCCCCCCCCTTTTTTTAACTTATTTACTTATGGTGTTATCACTTTATTTTGCATATGTTCTTTTGTTTATCCTGTTGTGTTTGAGTGGGTGAGTTAGTGAACAAGTATGATTGTGTATGAATATGGAATGGGCTGGGTCTGGGCTGGGTGTACTCTGGCCTTCCCATGCTATTTTCGTAATCGGGTGGGGGGGTGCTCTGCCCCTCCCTGCCCCTTACCGCTTCTTGCTGCTTCACTCATCTGCAGCCAGACTGGGCCTTGGGGCAAAGTGCTGGAGCGTGTAGTTGTCCCGGCAGCTGTTTGGGGTTGCCCGTCCCTCTTGGGTGTCGGGCTGGCTCTCCGGTGGGTACTGGGGGCGCTCGGGCATTTGGGCCCTGGGTCCCGCCCCTGGCCTGTCCTTGGGGGACCTGGGCCTGGCGGGATGGGTGATGTTCCTGGTGCCTTGGGGGCTCTACTCTGCGGCCACGGGAGCTCTGCCCTGGGGACCCTTTGATGTCCTCTGGGTGGATATGTGATGTTCCTGTGGTGGGCTGTCTGATCTCTGTGCTCTCGGGTTATCCGGGTGCCCTGGACCTTGTGCTCCCTCTGGGCTGCTGGAGGGGGGTGGCAGTGGCTCTCTATAGCCATGGCTGAGCATAATTCAAGTAAGACCTTCGTTCCAATTTCTTCATGCTCACTCGCCTTCACACACTGTAGAGACAACAATATGTCATCTGTGCCAATTTGTGTACTAATACCATTATTTTTCTCTTGCTGCATATATTGCTGTCTATGTTCTCCGCTAGTTATGTCTACACCGGTATTAGCTATGGTTTCCTTGCAGTTTCCACATGGATTCTTCAGAAACAATTCGGTAGCAGTGGGAGTTTTTTGTTTTTGTATTCTTTGTGTCTTGATTTTGGCTTGTGTATATGTTCCTCCTCACTCTGTGCACCCCGCACCCAAAAAAAAAAAAAAAAATATATATAAAATAGATTATTCTGCTAAGCCAACATGAGTGACTTAGAAAAATAAAGAATTACCAGGTTGGTCTTTGCAATCATCATTTTACAAACTATGTTTTTTCTCCCTAATTAACTACTTGCCTGATTTGTTGAGCAAAATTACTTGGCTTAAATATCTTGTGCAGAAAATCTTTGTGATCAGTTGGGGCATTATGTTTAAGTGTATCTTTACTTTTATGTAAAATAGCTCAGGTCTGAGTGGTTTCAAACAAAAACAAAGGCTTAACCTTGTCTGAAAGTCCAGTAGCTCATTATTAATCTTCTCAATCTTGATGTCAGTCCAAAGGATGTCATAGTATCCATTGACTGTTTCAATAACATTGTTGTAAAGGCCATACAACTTCTGTAGCAGGACCAGCTGCTTCCTAATCTCCAGCAGCTGAGGGTGTTGTGTAACAGGTAGTCCAAAAAGCTCCTCTCCTCCAGTGTAAGTTACGTATTTCCTGAACAGGTTGTCAAACCGATTCTAAAAAAGGGAACAGCAGCGACAAAATCAGTTTTGCTGAAGTACAGTGTCTCAGCATAACATTATTTAAATTTAATTTACTGGTAGCAATTTTAGATTTAATTTATAATACACAATTCCCCAAATATGTTACCATACAATATAAAAACAAGCACATGTCTGGAATTACTAGTCAACAAAAACACCATGCTTTGTCAAAAACCACATCAAGTGCTGCCTCCATAACAAAATGATTTTTACTTATCTACTGTACTTAATAACTTGCAACCAAACAGTACAAACAAACCTGAAACATAATTAGTCTGTCACTGGCATCCTGTGGAGCCAAACCTTCCACCAATGGTCCATCCTAAAGAGAGAACAAATAACTTGGTTTAGTTTCTATTATCACAATTTTCTATAAGCAGGGGGACCAACGCTTCCTACTTGGCTATGTATGTTTATATACTAAATGAAACCAGATTTATTAACCAGGTTTCTAAACGTGATAAAATTAAGTCCTTCTTTATGAATGGTAAGTCTTGTCAAGTCTTTGAGACTAGATTTAAATTCTTGTTCGGTGTTGGGATGAAGGAAGCAGAATTCAGTGTTTAATTGTTTCACGTTGGAGTATGTTACTTGGACATCACACACTCATTTTTTCCCCCACATTAAAGCATCTATTGATTCTTACCTGAAAAACCTTTCAATGTGTAAGTGACCCAAGGAGTCAATTAGGTATTGGTCATATGAGTCAGCAAGTAGGCCCTGCCATTTTGTTTCACTTTCGGTTTTTATGACTCGTTGAGTTAATTGTCATGAACTTATATTATAGGCTCATCATGACATGTTTTTTTAGCAGTTGTGTGTTCAAGCAGGCGATTACTATCTATAGTTCTTTAAATAAACAACCTGAATATTTGACAACAATAAAAGGTGTTGTTCGCCACTAAAGTGATTTTTTTTACCTTCTCATATTCCTGGTAGAAGTGCTGGCAGTCCTCTTGAAAGGTCTCCACATTGCTAACAAGTTCTCCTCGAAAGTGCGGTTGCAGGGAAACCAACTCATTTTGCACCTCAGTTGTTCGGGACAGGAGCTTTTCCCAGGTATAACGTAGAGTATCCACTTTATCAGCCTCTTCCTTGGCAACTGACAGTCCATATTTATGAAGCATGGCATATGATTCCTGGAAGGAAAATTGAGTGTTGCAGTTTGTATGTGAATGCTGTCAAAGTGGAGCACACATTGCATACACATTTGCTTTTATACTGACATAAACACAATTTAAATCATAACTGTTTTTTTAAACTTACTTAACTTGTGTACTTGAGGGTTGGATTGAGGATTGAAGTTTAAAAGTGCATGTGTATTTGCTAAAACAATTTTAGTGTTTATAATATACTCGCTGTTATTGAAAAAATAATGTAAGTGAAACATTTATTGTAAAATTTATATAATGTACATAAGCAGCTCCATGATCAGATTAATAAATATGCAACTTTTTTTTATTTTTATTTTTTTAGAAAAAAGTTATTCTAATGGTAAAGCATTAAACATGAAGCCACATATTTTACATATTTTTATTTATTTTTTCAGCTTTAACCAGAGTATCTGTTTGTGTACCACTCGATTATACTGCTAAAAGCCTATATGGTTCTGTTTTACAATTTCAGGTTTTACATAGTGCAGATAAGCCAGTCATTTTAATAACAGCACTGCAATTTTCTCTGTTCTAATTTAACAAAAACAACTGAATGCAGTAGTTTTTATTATTCAACACTGTTGTTTTGATTAACTGTTAATTCCAGAGATAAGTCAGTTTATGCCTATGTAACATGTAGCCCTACCCATTTTGTTTCCTAATACTAATAATAATAAAAAAAGAAGTTCCATAAAGCACATGCAAATAGCTGATATGTTAATGGCAGTCTTATGTTTCAAGGTAAACCTTTTTTTATATATTTGACCTGTAGTATGAGAACTGGTCTAAGTGAACTAGCATTGTTTTTAACAAAAAAAAAATATCAAAAGCACTGAAGTAGCAGGGAAACCAAATCTTTACAAAAGAAAAACCCAAATGACTAAGAGAACCAGATGCAGGATCCACTGATGGTGAGAAAACAAAAGTGGACTCGGAAAAGGGGGAAAAAAACAAACAAGGGTAAAAAAAAGCATGGAAATAAAATCCAATATAACCATTAGGTGTTAAAATCACACTTCCAGATGGGGTGTGACAAGGTAGAAAGCAAAGTTAAGTGAAATGACCAAATGGTGATAAAGAAGGGGTTTAGAATAAAGCTAAATCTGCTAGCAGTGGGTTTCGTATTCACCATTATTACATTATAGTAACTCAGAACAAAAAGTAGAAAAAGAGACAAGAAGGCTAAAGAACAACTCAAATTCTAAATAATAACGGTTGTATTACTATTAGCATAGTGTTTAATTGAGTCAGAGATGGTCATGTTAAAAACGGTGTGTGTTTTTCACCTCAATTGGTCCAACTTGAAAATCAATGTTTATCTGACGGTCTCTGATTTCCTTGAGTGCAGCCATAGCAATGCGAATGTCGTCTAGGTCTTTGACCTGTCGATTCAATTTCTTCCAAGCTTCATCAACGAAAGCAAAGATCTGCTCCATGTCTGTGCGATATTTCCTGTTACAATACAGCCCATAGTCCACCATCCAGTTCTTAGTTTCAGCTGTGAGGGACATCTTAAGGGATGCTTGAAAAAACAGCAGAGTCAAGCCACTATATATCAGTTTAAAGTTCCCTTTGAAGTTAGTTTGACAAAGACTTACGTACTGTAAATGAGT
Source organism: Orestias chungarensis (assembly GCA_032876305.1). NCBI lineage: Eukaryota > Metazoa > Chordata > Actinopteri > Cyprinodontiformes > Cyprinodontidae > Orestias > Orestias chungarensis. The sequence continues at coordinate 129,555 of JAVLVB010000480.1, read as the reverse complement.
GTTTGATCTCACCTGTAAATAAAGCTATTGCTCCTATGGTAATGTACTCTGGTTCAGAGCTTATTTTGAGTTCAAGATCCCGATAAAAAAGGATCCGACTCTCAAACTCTGACAGCAAAGGGTTTCTCTGGATAAATCTGATTAAAAAAAATAAATTAACAGGCCAAGTTTTTAATGGAATTAAAAAACATTGTACTTTAACCCAAAAATACCTTTGCATGGCAGCCTCGCGATCTTTTCTCCAGATGTGATGGTAACTGCTAAAACATTCAAGAGCATTTTCTACTTCCTGCAACAGAAAACCAAACATAATGGAGTAACGGGCGTACTCACTTGTTTGGTTTGGTTGAGAACAACAAAATAATAAATGCACTGTACCTTCTTAGTTGAGGTGATTGAGGTGCTGAGAACAGAAACCAACTTAACTATCTCCTTGTTTTCAGTTACAGTCTTATAGTAATTTTTTGCTTGGAATGGAATGGCTTGAATCACGGATGCTGAAAATTCTGAACTGCTGCCTTCTGAAAATATATTTGTGAGTCATAAAGAGGGTTTTTGAGGAAAATGTAAAACATACATAAAGAGCCATGTATATGTGCAAATGCAAGCATTTTACCACAGGTTTTATTGTATTAATTCTTTTGAGTCTGGTTTATTTGAGTTAGAGGTATCAGAATTTTAAAATGTCATCCCTTACACAGCTATAGTCAATCAAGTGATTGACTATATGATTTGCTCTACTAAAGTGTGAAATGAATCTGATGTAAAATAGGAAAGGTGTGCTCATCTTAAAATGATAACGTAAGTAAATGTCCGAGTAAATCACTGAAATGCTCAATTAGGGGAGGTGATTCAGGTGAGTAATAGTGTCCTTCATACCAGTCATACTCCTGTGTGTTGTTGCTCCATCATCTGATTCACTCTCTGAGCTGTCTTGTTTAAGAGCTGCCATCCATCTCTCATTCATCTTTTTCTAAAAAAGTGAAATTAAAATGAAAGGAAAGATTAAAGGGTTTGCTTGGTTTACCATATTAAAGTCCAACAAATGCAGAAACAGTTATTTACAGATCTAAACATTTACAGTCATGGTAACTTTTCAGTAAACAAACCTTAGAGATTCTTTCTTTGCTCCACTGACCTACGCCTTTGTTCACACTGACCACACATTCAACAGCCCTGTTTAAAACCTGCTGGACCTCCTCCAGAGCTGGAACCATGACGATGTCAGGTATACAGAGGGTCACATTGGCTCTGAAGATTGCCTGCTGACCACTGTATTTTCCATGGCTGAGTGGATCACTCTCACCTACCAGGGAGAAACGGAAACAAATTGCTGATGTTTTTTTCTACCAGTGCAGAGCTCATTTCAAACATAGAGGTCTCAAAAATATGATTACATTAGATATGATATTATACAAACACTGATGTAGATGTGGGAAAGTGTGTGGGGGTGGTAGTGTTTGGTTTGCGTTTATGCCTTCATGTGTGAGGAAAGCAAAATAAACACCATTGAATAATTTATAGTATATGGTACTCTAAAAGCGGTTAATTCTGCATAAAGTCTTTATTACCAATATAGCACCCAAACCCTACTTATGATGTTTTTGCATGTTTCCCCTGATGCTTTATTGATTTATCTTAGGTGATTAGCTCCATGAGATTGGAAGGCCTGCATGGCATCACTCTAATCCTCAGCTGGGCCGTCACAAAACATTCATATCACTTCCGTTCAGAAGACATAGTTTTAAACTCAAAATCTGCCAGGGGAATAAATAAATTGTGTCTCAACTCTGATAAGGAGTGTAACTTTGATTAGTTCATGCATGTTTAAGTAATCCTTAATCCTTAAAAAAAGTAATCGTAATGCACAACAATAAATCCTAAATTGGAGGACTAGATTTGCGTAGTATAATATGGCTCAGTTTTTCAACAAAAGCTCCTGTTTTTACAACACTCATAAGGCTGATTGTAAATTACATTACTGTATGGCATGGTGGCTAAGCACTGTGATGATACGGTGAACTGGGAGTGTCGGAAAGGTTCGGAGCTTCTTTAAGAACTTAGGCCAACTTCAAGTTTGTTTTTGAAAAATATAGAGCTAACACGCACACTGAACAACTAAAAACTAAGGGGAAACAAACAGTAATATAAGTACAATAAGAATTCAATGTGTAATTGCATTTCTTTTGTAAATACAATTTTTGTATATACTGTACTCTTGTATTTTTATTTCAAGCTGTACATACTGCATTTTTAATCTGTTTTTTTTTGTACTGTGCGTTGCTATCCTTTTGCTGCAACCTGTGAATTACCCCACAGTGGGACTAATAAAGGAATAATTTTTATCTTACCTTATTATCTTATCAGCATAACAATTGAAGTTAACATAATTACTTGAGCGTGCCACAACATCGCAAATGCACATGTCTTTAAAACATACATAATACCCCATCTCTGAATATAATCTCCTAATAAATAAACCTGCAATGAATACCTTGAATTTTATTGCTGCTACCAATAATAATCATACTGACATCAGCAAGAATGATAAGGTAAGTTGTGATAAAAAGTCTGTTTTTTTTATTTTTTTATATGGATATTTATATTTTTATCTGAGCATTTATTTTGAAAAGAAAACCAGCATCAGCAGTAAAAATGGGCAGAGCATGTGATTGCTTACAAAGACTGAGGAAAGGGAAATTCAGTACACACATACACGGCCCGATGTACAACCAACCCAAATGGTTAAAGAACATAACTGTTAATTAATATTAAAGAAATGTGGCAGCATCTTGAATCTGTTTGATTTGAGAGGCTGTTTAAATAATTAAATCACACATAAAATTTCATCTTGATTAAGCAATTTTGTAGAAAGAGCATTTGCCTGAAAAGCCAATATATAACACTGGAACCCCAACATACAGCATCAAGCCATTTGTGTTGTTTTTTTGAATCAGTCAAATAAATCTCCTCTAATAGATTTGTATTATATGGTTCTGAATGCAGTATTCTCAATGATTTCCTCTTTAAATTGAAGCATGTTTATTTCAGAAGACCTACCCAAAAAATGCACAAGTGATGAGGTATATATCCGCTTGCGCAGCATCTCCAGCGTGTTGCGCGTAACTTTGAGCAAAGCCTCCACATTGCGGTGGTTAAAGTAAGAAAGCAGTTCCTGTGCTTCCTCTTCCATTACTTCCACCAAATACTTTTTCTTCCTTCTCCTCATTAAAGGAGAGGAAGGACCTGAAGTAACAGGTGGGAGCAAAGGGTTTCTGGAGAAGAAATGGCCTTCGGAGGGTTTTACATCTTCACCAAAAGAACAAATACACAGTGAACAATGCTTCAGGACATTTATACTTTCCTGGTTATGTTTTACAAAGTTGGATGACATCCTTTATATTTTTTTATTCAAGAACAGGAATAAAAACAGCAAAAAAAATTTAAATAAAAATACCTCCAGGTTCTAAGTGATGTTTGTTTTTGTTCTCACTAAAGTTTTCTTCCACACCCATCACCTCTTCCTTCTGACCATGGTCAAACTCCATCAACATGTTGATCAGTTCATTTGTAGCCTCCTCCACAAGTGTACTTTTAAGGTGTAGATTCTGAGCTTGTTTTATGCATAAGTCCTGTATGTTCACAGGAAAATAACCGTGAATGCCAGAAATGAAGACAGTGTGATTCAGAAGTTGCTTCAATAGTGTTAAGAATTGAGAAGACTTTCAACCATATTTCAAATTGTAACAAAAGGGATATACTAACCTAGAGTGATAAATTATCTGTGGCAACGTTAGATAAATAACAATACAATTATCTTATTTGAACATTGCACATTTACCCTCGTTGTTTTGGCAAATTCTTCACAGGTGATCGGTTGATCCTCTGGCAGAACACACAGCGTTGCTAAACTCATCTCCTGAAGCACAGCATCTATCCTAAACTCCACTAAGTCATTCACTCTGTCCATTAAAAGCTCCAAATCCGCTAGAGATACAGAAAAGAATAAATGAATGTGTGAATAGAAGAGAAAGATTTGAGAAGAAAAGGGCTTTATCATTTCTAAAATAGTTTTTTTTTTAAACAACAGAAAAAAAATGTATAGTGTGTTTAAGTGTCTTGTTTTTACACACACACACACAAATCATTTAGGTTTTACAACAATGCTGCCAGTGCTGAATTGAAGGATGTCTTTTGTGTCAGAAAATGAGTCATTGCAATGGCTGGATTTTTCTGTTTATTTCTTTCTTACCCAATGCTTTGTCAATGCGGCTTAGATACTTGTCGATGCTCAGAGATGTCCAGCTAAGGGAGGTCAAACCTGGTTGGATAGCCTCATCCACCTATACAAAAAAGGCAAATTGTATTCGTAAAAAAATAAGTCCCATCAATCACTTGTAACAAAAAGTGGTGAAAATCACTTTTGACATGTCCCTCACAACTGGTAACTAAAATATAGTATCTTTGTAAACTATGCTTTCTGGCACACAGCTTTTTTTTTATGATACAAGCATTTTTTTAGGTAATGATGGGCTACACATACATGTGGGGACTCAATTTAGTCATTAGCAATCATCAGGCAACTTCTGAAGAAAAGTGGTTCCACTCAGAGAAAAGGGGACTGAATACTTTTGCACACCACACTTTTCGGTTATAAAATGCAGTGACACAGCATGTTACTATTAAAAGCTTGTTAATGTAAATAACATGGATCTAGATTCATAAAGTAAGGATATTTATTTCAATTCAACTTTTTTTTTAAATTTCAAAAGGAGCTATTTAAATTACAGTGTAAAAGCGTTGTATAATCAAACAAACTTTATTAACTAGAACTATCAATCCATTATTGTAATTGGAAGTATTTACTGTCATTTATTAATTATGACCATAAAGAATGAAAACCAAATTAGTTTGTTTTAAATCACTAGTCGCATCTTACTGTTAAGGAAACATCTCACCTTGGCAACATGTGGTATGGCCAGTTGCTCAAATGCAGTTTGAATCTTGGTCCGCACCCTGATGTTTTCACTTAGCATGAGCTGTGAACAAGAATGTTTTTACAATTTTGATAAAGCAAGTCAAACAAATAATAAGTATATTTTTCATGACAAAAAAAAAATCCTTTCAGTGCATTTTTTAAAAATATAATTTTTTTAGGTCCTCATCCTGTGTCCTCAATTTTAATCAATTTTTATATATATAAAAAACTTAATAATAAGACATTTTGATTTTGTTTATTTTATGTAATCTACAATCGTTGAGTCTTTATAAAATTTATGCTATTGTTGTACAATTCTCACCTGTAATTTATCATAGTTTTTCTTGAGGATGTCCTCTTTCTGCAGCAACAAAACAGCAAAGGGAGGGATCTCCAGATTCATCCGCTTAATGCAGTTAGTCTCCCTGATCTGCGTCAGTATCTCTGGGTCAAAGTTCACAAACAGCTGTCCTGTCACTGAAGATCTGACCAAAAGAGAGGCCTTTAGGCCTGACCTCGTACACTCCATCTGAATAAAAGGTCACACAGTATGTTATCAGAAAAGCAAGTGAAAACAAACGTCTTTGTAAAAATATTTCTGTCTTGCTATAAAAAGGGGTAATAGTAATAAAGTTACTTCATACATTATTATTTCATTCTGTTGGGATTTTCTTACTAAACTGTTCATGCTTTGTCCAATTTATTTCACCTTTGTCATCCAGTTGTGATGATACAGCATTTCGTATTCCAACAGAATCCTTGCTACCCTGTTATATTTTTTGATGATCGGCTTAGCCTCTGCTGTGGACAAAACACCTTCATGCTAAACAGAAAGAAGAGTATAAGACAATACATATGTAAATGAAAATGAAAAAAACAACAACATCATAACTTGTTTTAAAAATAAATCCTAATTAAGTTGACTAAAACCTTTTGAAAGAGATCCATGGGACGTTTAATTCTGCTGTACAGCTGCCGAGCCCACATGATCGCTCCTGCCACCGGTGGCATGTTCCTACCAATAGGAGGGTCCAGTTTTTGTTTTGCATAGATACCAGAAACCATTTCAAGGTCCTGGTAGTAGTTCTGCAAGATGTGCTGATACTTTTCATCAATGCCAAGATCAGGGATGCCCAGTCTGTTTAAGGAGGTCAAAATAAATCAAGTAGTTCCTTTTATTTAGACCTAAAAATGACGCACCAAAAAATAAATGAATACAAGGGAACTGAAGACACTACCTTTCGAATTTTTCCAGCACATTCAAAGCTCTTTCTGTATTATTAATTTTTTCAAATGTATTATCCATAAAGATCTTCAGCTGGTTCTGTAAATACAAAAACATAAAGCAACAATGATTTTAAAATAAGAAAAGAAGTCTATACATTACACAAAGTCTTAATCAACTCTAAAAACCACCGTCTGCGATCACTAGGCTTAGTAGCAATTTTTCCAATATCTCGGATTTTCAATCTGTATAACAAGACTCCAACTTATGTGCAGACCTTGATTAATTTCTAATATAATGAATTGTTAATAGACAGTAGAGTGTTGAGATTATATTTAGATAAACATAGTAAAACATTTTTGGTTTTACCTAAATGTATGCAACCAAACCTACCCAGGCTGATTGGTCCATGATAGCGATAGTTTGTTCATACAAAAGCCCCCTTGAATCTTTGCAAATCTCAGTGCACATGCATAGTGCCAATTGTTTGCAAATTGCCTACAAAAAAACTATTTTTTTGCACCAGAAGATACACTCTGATGACCCAGTAACTTACATGAAGCTCAGAAGTGTTTTTGCAGAATTCCTCGTAGTCAACATCAAAGTCGGTTCTTCTGTGGTCTAGGAAACTATAGTGCTTCTTCTTCATATTCATAACTATAGTCTGTCAGACACAAATATAGTCAAAAATGGTTAATTCATGTTTTAAGTTTTATTTTCAAAATATTTTCACATGGTCAAATTGTTTGGGAATCACAAGTGTCTCTGTGTCTTTTTAAGCTCAAGCTCCATCAAAGTGTTTCTTGGATCTACATTACTATACATTCTAATTTTGAACTATATACACATGTGATTAGTAGTTAGGTTGTTAGAGGAAAGTACCATTGAATATTAAGCAAAAACTCATACCTTTCAATATAGCATGAATTACACATGGATTGGATAAATATTGGTAGAAAACTAATAAAAATAATCAACTTTATTTGCCAAGTACTGTACATACAGTGCATACGAGGAATTTATTTATGGTGTAATTACACCGAGGCAGCCATTCGCGGCGCCAGGTAGGCAGAAGCACAAAGAGTCTGGCCTAAGTACCCACACTGGATGAACTGGTTCATTTACCCTGGGCTGGATGTCAGGTGACACAAATGAGCTATTCAGCCGCTATAAGCATCTGGTCCATCTATGTCAGCTTACACCCAAACATTTTGTGTATTTAAGTTAAATGTGTTTGGGATTTAATGGGATAAACTAAAAAAAGATGTAAAGCAAACTAAAACATACAGGGTTTTCAAGATATTTATGTAACATCTGAATTAAAGACTCATATATCTAAACATTGTTATACATTTTTTCTTGTACCTCAAACTGATCTTACTAGAATAAAAGCCAGTCTCTCTTGTAAATGTTTATTTCGAATGGATAAGTGTAAATGAGTAAAATTTTAACCTGCAGTATGTACAGCTATTAATTGTATTGAAACATTGTCTCCTTCATGTCCTTATAGAATTTTATTTGCAGCATTAGCCTGCTAAAAAATAAAAATAAAATAAATAAAATAAAGGTTTGTGAACAGTATAGAAAAATATAATATATAAAAAATATATAAATTAAAAGAGCCATATTATCCTCTGAACTTAATATATCAGAGTGGAGTTCAATATTATAAGCTAAAAGAGAAGAAAGAGAAAGTTTATTTTCCATGCAGTTAGTATTGTCATAAAATAAGTGCACTGGCATGGTTTGTGTGTATTAAATTTACCACAGCAAACTACAAAGCATAAAAAAACGGATCATGCATTGATAAAGGGATAAGACCGGGCTGAGACTTTACCTCCCATTTAGCCTGCATTTCTACAGTCTGTACATCCAGGGAAGCAAAGAAAAACAGAACAGCTAACATCAAAACACCCTCAAGGAAAAAAAGATGCATTCTAATTACAAACAATATGGTTCCCTGTGTTTATTCAATCGGTGCAAAAATGTATAACCAAAAGCAAAACTGTTTAGTTTTATAAACAATCTCCCAAGCAAAAAACTATGGAATAAATATACAACTATTACAGTGTTTCTGCAGTCAGATTTACTTCGCTTCACTAAGCTTCACTTCATGTGCATACTTTAGTAAGGTAATTGAAACATCCCTAGGCTAACAGGTGTTAGCCAACGTTGCCAACATAATAATGGAAATGTTCTTTGATTCCAATACTATAACCAATTAATTATGGGGGGAAAAAAAGCTGAATTCAAAGAGCCTGTTAAAAAAAGAACATAAAAAGACAAACCAAAACAAAATAAACAACACTTTAAAACCCTTGCTGTTATTGAAGCATAAAAAGATAAACAAAGTGTTAAACACTTCTTATAAATATGCATAGG
>JAVLVB010000480.1:103726-120870 GCA_032876305.1 Orestias chungarensis | reverse complement strand
TTTTTTTTTTTTTTACAAAAATAACATGTCTTCATTTAATTTGCTCTAAAGTTTATATATTATTTGGAAATCAAATGAAAGTCAAAATTCTATTCATGCTGACAATCTTGATCATTACAAGTGATTATGATTTATTACCTTTCAACCACAACAAAGTCAAAACCACCGCTGTACATGTTAGGCTGGCAAGTACTAACATTAATGAGTTGAATTCTGCACGTTAAAATGAACCTTACAACTCCTGATTTAGCAATATTGTATACCTACCTGAAATCTGGTGGCCATGGTTTCAAGTCCTTCAATCTTGGAGTCCTGAAGTGCGGAGTAGGTGGAAATGGTCTCAAACATTTCCAAAATCTTGTTAAGACGTCTCTGAAATGTGTCAAACTTCCCAAATATGTACATCTCGCTGATGTCAAACTTCCTCTGAGAATGAGACTGTTCCAGTTGCTCCTTGGTTTCATGAAAGCACCGCTGGTACTCCTGAGAAATACAGTTTGAAACAAAAACAAACTCATCTTAAACCAACAAAAGCAACTGGGTTGACTGACTTGGCTTACAAACTGTATTAGCAGTCGTTTCTTGGAATATAGAACTGAATAGCAAAAAAACAAAATGTGCATCTAAAATAGATAAATAGCAAAAACTGATCGATTAAACATATGTTCCTTTTTCCCAAGCAGTTTTTTATACCTGATTTAGATGAATTGCAGCTTTGATTTTATCAGCAACCACTTGCTGAGGTTGGTCCCAGATTGAATTTAAACCATTATTGGTGATGTAGGCTTTGCAAGAAGTGATCATCTGATTTGTGACCTAAAAGCACAAACAGTTTTGTAAATTAGTTTCAATTATCAGGTTTTATAATGTTCCCATCACTTTGCTCAAACATTTCTGTTATCTACATGTACTTCGTAACACTACTTAAGTAGTTTTTTTGAGGATTTGTACCTTACTTGAGTTTTTACTTCACTGCATTTAAAAACTTAAAACATACACTTTTACTTTGTTACTTTGACATTTGCCACTTTGTTACTCGTTACAAATAAAACTAAGAACCACGTGCAGTACTCTCGTGATGATTAACGTTAACCGCGGGCTGCGCGGGGCGGGTGGGAGCAGCATCACTATGGCAACGGCAGCGGCAGAGCACGTTGGCAAGGAAGACACAGAAGACGCACGGCGTACAGCATGTTGTGCCTTCCAAAGTGCCACGAGATAAACGCATTCAAGAACTCCCCATCCAACCTCAACAAACACATTGAAGTAAGTGAATTAAAGAAACCTTAAACACTGCCAATGTCACGTCATGTGGCAGGAGGAGTTTAAATATGTGTTAAACATAGTTTAAGCCAACATTAAGGACAGGTTTCTAACGTTATGTGCTAGTAAGTAGCAGTGTGCTGTATTATATTTAGCTTTAAACAATTTGGTATTTTTGAAAGATAAAATATAGTTGACCAACTCTTTTATTTTATTTTATTTTTTTATCAATGTTGGACATGCCCACAATTGGGACACCAGGTAGGTGTGAAGGTGGTTGGGAGAATCCAGAACAGTCATTGTGGTGACTGTTAGATGATGTCTCTTGAGATTAATTTAAAATAATATTATTAATTTTTTCTTTCGTGTTCTTTAAGGAGAGAGCACATCCACTACAACTATAAGCAGCTGACTTCACAGAAAAGAAAGAAGGCTTCAGAAGCTGGGACCTCCACCCTCAAACATACGACCTTACTAAATTTTGCAAGAAAGACAAGTTTATTTTTTGAGTTTTATTCTATGCCACATTTTATTCCCCTCAAAAAGTAAAATTAAAAACACAAGGGTAGAAAAATATTGTTTTGTGTTGCTCCTTTTCATGCGTACTATAAAATACTTTTTCACAAAATACTTTTCATACTTAAGTATATTTATTTTGAGCTACTTTAGGACTTTTACTCAAGTAGTTTTCTTATTGGCGACTTACACTTTTACCAAAGTCATTTTCAGTTATGATATTTCTACTTTCACTTAGTTACTTTTTTCAAGTACTTTATACACCTCTGTCTATTGTAAGGGTGTCCTTCATTTCAGCTAGCTGCATTTAGAAATATTTAAAAGCTATATAACAGACAAGATGCATTATGTATCTACATTTTAAGTTAACTTGTCTCAGGTGACAGGATTAAAAAATATTGAGAATGAGTTCTGAAAAGCATTTGTTGTTGTTTTCTAGGCAGACCATCCTTGAAGTATGGAGATTAGTTTAAAGACTCAGCGTGCAATTGGGAATTTATAATTTCTCTAGATTTGTGATGCAAATTTGTAAAACCACCTAATCTGTTACCCTTTACCCAATGCTACATCATACAGGTCTCCGAATAACTAAAATCTAAAGGAACAGAACACCGGTAAACCAGGTGCTACAGATAAGAAATATGATAATAGTTTAAATTATTTTAGCGTGAGTTTTGTCATGGTAAATACAAAATCAAAGTATTTGAGTTGATTTACAATACCTTGACAAAAAGTGATGTTATTTTTTCAGATGTATTGTAGTAACGAGAAATAGTGTGAATCATCTTGATGGCATTGATCAGACCAGGGATAGCTTCCACTACTGATACCTGGAAAGAGAAATATTTTCTTTTTGTAAAACGATGGCGAGGAATTTTTGGTTAATTTTTCACACTTAACATCACATTCTTGGTTTGTATTTTACTTACAGGATCACTATTGTAGAGTGGGTCACAAAACTTCTCTAAGCTGTAGAGGTACTTCACATTGTCTTTAGCCTCATTAGCTGCATCAGTGATCCTTATGTCAAGTTCGCGCCATGACTAGGACCAAAATATGTTATTTAATGTTTTGACCATATTATTCAACATGCTTAATAACATGCTGAACATGCTCCAATCATGAACAAAATGCCATTTCTGACCTTAATGAGCTTAGATTTGGCCAGTAGAAGAACGCCCAGTACCGCACTGACTTCAGAGGTCTTCAGTTGGTCCAGAAGGTAGTTGAAGCGAGCCATACGTTTCTTCCATTGGTCCAGTTCGGCCCGAGGCCCAAGGTCATCAGCTTCTTTTCGGAGCTGGTCACTCTCTGCAAGAACCTGGAGGGAAGAGCTGCTATACTCTGTATTTGATCACACCGTTTCTACAGCATATCTTTACTTCTTGTAAACTAGGCACAATTTCATTTAGAGACACTGGAGGTAATTGTCAGGAAATGTTGGACAGATTCACTTGAACGTACAGACAGTAATCGTAGAAATAGAAGTCAACTGACACCGCTTTTAGTGGCCGGTTCAATGTTTAAAAATCTAACCATTCATCTATTCTAAGCTTTTTTCTTCTTTTTTTTTCACCTGATCATAAAAATAAGGTCTTGCCATGTCCTTTGGGACTAAGACATTAATTAATTAGTACCTTTAAAGTTTTTCTATGCGCTTCAAAGATTCGATAATACTTTTGAAGATATTCAAGTTTATTCTTAAAAAATATTGACAGTTTCTTTCACATTTCGCAAAGTAACCGAAGGAGAAAGAGTCTGTTTATTAGTTGAGTGGTTATATAATGCAGGAGCAAATATTAAAAGATAAACCCATAAACTTCCTCAACGACATTTTGTTGTTTTCTTTATATATCAAGTTATATTTTTGTTTAAATGTATTCTGCTTTGTCACAAACAATTCAAGCAGACAGACAGTTAGTTCTCTCACAAATCCTGCCCGTAAGCAGTTCAGCAGAACATTAAAGCCAACAAAACTGAAGCTAGTTTCAACATGAAATATAAATAGTGATACCCTGGAGAATATTCTCTCACCTGTTCTATCTGTTTGATCCAAACTTTCATGCAGGCTTCTATCTTTTCAGTAGTTTCTGCATTGTTGGCTGCTGCCATGTAATCTGCTGGGGATTTCAGCACCCGCAAGTCAAACATGTCACACTCCTTCAAGGTAACCTGGAGGGAAAACAAAGGATTTTTTCCCCTTCTGTGTCTCTTTGGGTTATTTCTCTCAAGATGGGATTTTCTACTTGCATATCCATTTTATTTTCCATAATGAAAAACGAAATTTAGCCCGAGGAATATGAAAGCCTCAGCTTGTTAAACACTCATCAAACAGAAAAGGCTTTTCTTTATATCATTACAAAATATATAAATAGTACATATCTCTTGCAAGGTATTCACAGCACTGGTATTAATGTGATTTTGATTAGATAATTGTTACCTGCTTTATAAAGTTGTGTTTGTTTCCTACCTTTTCTTGGAGGCTTTCATGTGCGCCAGCAAGAACAGAAACAAAACTTTCAAGTGAATTTATGAACTCCTGTTTTACACCCTGGGCCTGGGGACTTCCTAGATCACCCCAACCATGGTTTATTTTCCTCAGCGTGGGGATGAAAATTTCTGAGAGCAACTGCTCCACACTTTTTAACAGCCCAACTTCAGTTGTGTCCAACATATTGAAGTTCACATCCTGCAAATTCAGAAAAGTGTTCACTTTTGACATAAAAAAAAAACATAAGATTGCATTGAATATTTTTGGGATTTAGAATAATAAAATCCACTAACACAGGAATGTGCCATACTCTAACAAAGCAGTGAATGGGCTGTTACTTTATAACGAAAGGAAAAAAGGCACAATTGGCATTGTTAACTGAGCTAAATATTATAGAGGAAATGAAATGGTTCAGTTAAAGTGCATTACTTAGGGGTGGTGGGGATGTATTGGCAATATTAATCATCTGGGCAGGGCAAACCCCCACTGGAGCAAAGCAATTAGCTTTTTTATTGACACTAACTGCAAAGAAACATTTTCTTGTAACTATCCAAGTGCCCACATTCAAGGAGCGAAACCACTAATAGGAAGGATAAGATTGAACCCGCCCTTCAGAAACGCTTGAGGGGAAACTAAAATAAAAGGATGTGTACATCATGAATAGACAGCATCTAACTAGAAACAAGACATGAAATAAAACCTTTCTCAATAAAATAGTTTGTAATGCAGAAGATTAAAAAAGAATAATAATAATCTTACATTTAAAAAACAAAGTCATACTTTTGATTAGTAAAATCTATTGCAATTTGTGACTTTTTTGTTTGAGTCAGCAAAAAACTAAAAACCGATTGAAATCTTGCTAATTATTTTTTTAATGTGATGTTATCCAAGTTGTTTTAATTTAATTTAATTTAAGTCTGTGTGCAAGTATTCATTGTGTTTCCAAGATTGTGGGAGGAAAACAGAATTAAATTAAACTTTGCGGATTGTCTTTCTGCAACTGATCAGAAACTAACAGGAGCGTTTACCTTTACTATATCGACTATACACATTCAGATCTTTATTTGAAATATCGATTTCTTTTAAGATTTTTTTTTTCAAATCTATTTTTAACTTTGTCTAGCAGTTATCTATTAGCCAGATGCCCACAGTGGTACTTCCTTATCAACAGCTACTAATCAGCAACTGCCAATTAGCACACCTGCATTCACTTTTCTGATCAGCCTCAGAATCTAATTTAATTAAACCCATGATTGTCACCTAATCTTCACAGCCTTGACAATGACAGTGTATTGCCTAATACAAAACAAACAGCATTGTTCTCATTGCCTCAAATTATAGTCAGCTATTTAACCAAAGGGAGGAAGATCTACCCAGTTGGCTTGCCTGTGAAGCAAATCGACATAGTGTTGTTCTTCTGCTTCCTCCTTTTGTTATGACCTATAGCAAGCATAGCCTGTTACCGGCAGAGGTGATTTGCTTTCATCACAGCGCTATTGATGAACACCCCTGCTGTTGCACTTATCTTAAGTCAAAAGAAGCCGAAAGTATTCCTCAAGTGGGGTTTACTTTGCTTCTGCATGTATTTTTTTTAATCATTATTTTTAAATGTTTAGCTGAAATTACTGGCCAATTTTTTAATCTGAAAACATTATGTGGAGTTAAGAAACCATTGCTTTTAGCTAAACACTGACTCACTTTGTGTATGTTCTCAGAGGTTATTGCCTTCAAAGTGCTTGCTCTGGTGAAGAAGACGCACACTCCGGTCAATGCCACATCCTTTCCATCAGTTACAAATACTTTCTTTGTGTGACCTGGCTGGTGGGAATGAAGCTGGGAGGGTGGAGAGGCTGCAGCTGCTAAAAAAAGGAGTTGGTCATCAATCTCCATGTTATTGCTGGACTGCTTTCTATATTTTTACTACTGTCAGAAATAATTGCATCAAAGACAATTAGTCGGCTGTGATTCACTGGCAGCTCATTGTTTCCATGTTACCTTCTTCTGCAGGATCAATATCCTGATAATACAAAATGAGGTGTGGAAGACCGTTTGCCATGAAGAATTGTTCCATACGACCAATCTGTTCCAGGTGTAAAACAAAACAATTTTTAAAAAACTTTCTGACATTTAGGACTTTAGAGATTTTGAGGACAATGTTACAAAAGACAAAAATGTTATTAAAAACCAGACTGTAATAATCATTTTAAAGATTAAAGTGACAAATGAACTGTTTCACAATCCTCCACAAATGATGTTGATGTCCATTTACTGCAATTTATAAAGAAACAACTCTGCCTAGATCATAAACATTTAGTATTTAGTAATATAAATTGTAAATCCAATTAGATGATACAATGTGCTAAATTTATAAGCATGCCCAATAAAATATATGGTCTTAAATTATCATTGGAAAATGCTCATTAGGTAATTTTACTGATGACATAGATATTTTTTATCATTTTTTCACACTTAGCTCATAATTATGGGTTGAACAGGTTAGTT
The DNA here is from genome assembly GCA_032876305.1 of Orestias chungarensis. Classification (NCBI taxonomy): domain Eukaryota; kingdom Metazoa; phylum Chordata; class Actinopteri; order Cyprinodontiformes; family Cyprinodontidae; genus Orestias; species Orestias chungarensis. Next base: position 114,098 of record JAVLVB010000480.1, on the reverse strand, counting down.
TCTCTGTCAACTGACTTTTTACTTTTAATTGTATTGGAAAATAAATTTACAAATCTTAAAACAAAACTTCTAAGCTAGTAACAATTTGAAATTAACTCTCCAACTGCCTGTTGTTGTCTTGCCTGAATATTTTTTTTAAATTAGTAATTTACAGTTTTCTCTATGTTTCTTTTCAAAATTGGTTATTTTTGTTTTCAAGACATTTTCATAAAGGTTTCATGTAAACACCTGATTTCCTTCCAGAATAGCATCTTCAACATCAGACTTTTCCAATCCCAGGCATGAAGCAACAATACTGAGGATGTAGTCGTGTCTTCCATCCAGCTGGGCCCGCTTAGCCTCACGCTCCTCCTTTAACTTTTGCTGCAAAAACAAATTACACAGAAATTTACATTTTCAGCTGATTTAGTTGATATCTGGTGTAAAAACATACAGATACTTGATGTTAATTAGATTCTGACCTAAATTAATCCACTAGGCTGAAGTAATGTCATCATGTGACAGCAAAACAGCTAAAAGTAGCTTATAACCCACATTATTTCTCTTTAACAATGCAAACAAATTTAACAAATTAATGTGACTGTTTGATTAAATATTTTCTTTAAATCATTTTAATTTACTTTTCACCTTTCAATAGAAAAGATCTTATTCATAATTAGACACAAAGCCCTTTAGGCATTCATCCTCATGTATACAAAATCCATGCAACACTACAAAATACCAATGAAATGTGGTATTGCATTACTGCCACTTGTTCTTGCTCCTTTCCTTGTACTGTACAGCTGGTATAATTCATTCAGTCCTCAAATAGGTTTTACACATGCATTGCCATGGTCAGAGCTGCGGCCAAAATACCTTTCTCTAAACCAAATTGAAACAAACTAGTGCCTTGGGGATTAAATGTGCCCCCTAAAATCTGGTTCTAAAGTTTTGTTCAGGAAATTAAATAAACATTAATTAAGTTTCAGAATAAATCCTCTCATTGTTTGTTGTATTAAAGAAGAATCAAGAATCAGTTTATTTATAAAGTGCCAATTTGCAACAGATGTCCTCTTAAGGCACTTTACAAGAAAATATATTCAAATCATTGATACATCATAAACAAATGAGAACATATATTCCTCTGACAAGAAGACCAAATGAATATTATGGAGCTATAATCTACTGCCGGTTTATTCCAGCAACAATTATCCTGGGGAAAAAAGACACCAGAGTAATTTTATATAGATTTAAATATAAGACCACTGGGGTCACAGCAAGGTTTTGAAGGATACATTTCAAAGTTTGATATATTTTTATATTATGAAAACTTGAGTTACACAGACAAATACTATAAATTACAAACTAAGGGAATTAACATGAAAAAGCAAAGTTATAGACGAGAGTTGGAGAAGAAGGTTGGGAATGAAAAAAAGGGACAAAGAAAAAAAAATAGTTTGAAAAGGAACAAATAATTGGGCGGACATAACTTCAGAGTTATTGCAGATGAATGAACTTACAAAAGCTTTGAGACTGAAAGCAGCAGAATCAAGGTAGGGGTTCTTCTTGGTTAGACCCTGAGGGATTGGATCTGTAATGTTGGGGTGAGAAGCAGGTTGGCTTTCTTATTCTGTGAGGCTGTCAGAGTAAGTAAGAGCACTAGCGCATTTTGCAGTTCAAAGCTTTAAATAGGGGTGGCAACTTGGAAAGTAGCAAATAAAATGTATTTTTGTTAAAGATGCTTAACATGTAACAACTGCAATGCCTCATCATGGTTAATGGTGGAACGTATGTCAGAACAGTGGTCAGTGCTATTGACTTGCAGAAGATCTTGTGTTACAATGTTGACAATATTTGCTTGTTTTACCACAATCCAAACGTACTGATTGTTACTTTGGTCTAAATGTGTCTGTGTTGCCCTGTGATGGACCGGCAATGCTCTCCTGGTTGTATCCTGCTTCTCACCCAGCATCATACAAACTTCAAACAAAGACATAATTAGATTTGTAAAAATATACAAAATGAATCTAAAATCTTGTTTTCTTCGAAGTTTGAAGAAATGGCTTTGATCTAATTTTAGTCATATTAAATCGGAGGGAAAAAACACATTAGTACATTCTGGTCCAAATCCAGCTTTTGTTTTGTTCATTGAACCTCATTTGGGTACTTCCAGTGCTTTTCTTTAATACGATTTGTGTTGGAGCATTTTTAGCAGCACCAATCCCTGATATGTGCTTACCTTACCAGTGAGGCAGACAACCAGTAAAAAAGATGGAACTTCATCTTGTTCTTTTTTTGCTGCCTCTGACCTTACTTTATGCCTTGCAAAAATGTGATTGGTAAAATGCCAAACCACAACGAAATCGGCCTCATGCATCAAAAGTTCCTCAACAAACGGTAATGAAAAGATTTACCGGTAAGCCTCAATATTTCTTTTTTGAAAGATTAGGTGTGTCTGGACAAGTGTGGAATAGGTCTGGAATGACCAGCTGCAGATCAACACAACTTTTTTCAAGGAAATAAGCTGTCCTTTTGCTTTCTCAGGCCTGAGCACTATTCAAGAGACTGCAAGAACAGAAGTACTTGCAGAAAAGGCATCTGACTTCAATACATAGAGATAAAAGAAAACGAAAGGTCAGGGATGTTTATAAGATTAAAGCAAGAAAATAGTTATAGAGAAAGAAACTAGAAACCTCCAGGAGAAAAAGGAGTATAAAAACTAAGTGAGGAAGCATCTAACAGACTGTAAATGACAATACCTGTGTTCAGACATCTACAATCATTACTGCGTGCTTTTCAGCAACAAAAGAGTCTGGAAGAGAACACTCATGTATGCAATCCTTGATACACAGATTGACACAGCAATCATTCTTAAAAGAGACAGCAAGTTCAGTGAAAGCAAAGGGTAAATAGGTCCATCGCACATGATCCTCTATGGTCTCTGAAACTGCTGTTAAAGCTCGCCAAATACTTTCTGTGTTGCAAGTCAGAGGATTAAATCCAGAAAAGAAAATAACATTTCCTATTATTTACACAAACAAGTAAATGGACACAATATCCCTACAAAAGAGATGGCTAGGGCAGGGCCTCATTTTGAAGACGTTTCCAATAACATACCTCTTATGTAGAGTTGCAAAGTTGCTTTACTAATTGGCTCAACTGATCACAAGCTATTCTTGCTAGAGACGGAAAGGTATTTTAATGTTAGTTTATTAAGAGGGCTGCTCCCAAGATGATGTTCAGTTTTAATCAACTTAGTTGTTACTTGATTTTTACAGTGTCTTACCAATGCTCAACACACAGCTTAAGAAGTCAATGTCTGCTCTGGGACCGAAACCAGGACCCTCTGGAGTTGGCGACGCAGGAAATAATTTTCAATTAAATAAAGGAGCATACAGACAATCCAGAGTATCATTTTAATAGTGGTACAAACGTATGATTAGAGGAATACTTGACACCACTGCCGTCAGTGAGAGTATCCACTGTAATATATAAAGCTAGAAGAGATTGGGCAATTCTTTAAATAAAATTAAATAATAATATAATAATAATAATTGATAATAATAATAATGAGTTATTATTTGGGGTTAATAAACTACTATTTAATTAAATGGAATTGATTTAAACACTCGCAAAAACTAGCATAGATTGGGAAAAATACAGGCCTAGGTTTAAAGGTGGCCATTTATGTAGCTTTATGTTTTTGTCTTGTCATCAAGTTCTAACACACGGTCCCATAAGAATTGTACTCTTATTTTATTGTTAATTTCAATTAAAACTATATTAAATTTCACTAAGAGCATTCCAAAATTTCTAAACAACGTTCAAAAACAGTGGCATTATTAGTACTTCTAAACAGTATAGCGCACAACAGCTTGGGGACCTTCCTAAAACATTCCACAGCTTGTCTTAATATCTAAGTTTCAAAACGGCAAGTTCAAAGGGCAAAATATAATTTACAGATTCAAATTTTTGTGCTGCGGATAATTTTTAATGAGCAGGGGGAATCTGTGCTGAAAGCAACACACACACACACACACACACACACACACACACACACACACACACACACACACACACACACACACACACACACACACCATTTTCTAATAATTACAGCCATCCATGTTTATTTATTTGCATGTTAGAATGAACTGTAATTTCTTAAAATTAAAAAGTAACCATGTATAATGATGAGAGATGTCAAAAATAGAAGTATCACGGTGTCAAGTACAAAATTATAGCAAAAGGAAAATTTCACAATAGCATTAAACATCACTGTAAGGGAAGTAGAGGAAAGCAGAAGAAATACATTATCAGCTGGCAACCTACTTGCTCAAATGAATGCTCTTACCTGAATGACCTTGGAAATAACTTGTCGCCAAAGCCTCTTTCTAAACATCTGCGACATGTCAGCTTGTTCCCTCAGTACATCACTCTCCTATGCCTTCACTATACCTACCTATCACTTTCTCATTTGCATGTTCACCCCACCTTAGAACTCTTGGGGCTATCAATTGTCCCTGCTGACAACACAACCGGCTGAGATGCAGCTATAAATGCTATATGCTTACAAGCCATTCCAATCAGAAGTTTAGGTTTAGCACGAAATGGCGACATGGAAGATAATCTTCTTTGGAAAAAATAATACAAATAAGTGAATGAGCTACAGTGTTCATTTAAAAGATACACATGTATATAAAAGTAGTATTTAAGTTTAATACTGTTGTTGTTGTTGTTGTCTCTTATTTGTCTTTTTTCTTTGTTCTAATAAGTTTACTGAACAAAATGGAGGTGAGAGTCCATTGAGCAAAACCCAGAAAAGGAACTCGAAGGCAGTTTTTCATTTATTTGGAATTTTTGAAAAACTAAGATACTAAAAAGGCTCTTGGAAATTTTCGGTTTTATATTTGGCTTCTTGTTGGACTGATTAATTGAGCTTTTTGGTCTGTACACAAAACATAATTTTTACCAGAAAATAGAAGTTGCTCTTAAGTGTCAGATAAGCCTCACAAAACACTAACGCTTAATCTATATTAATATATTCCATTATCAAAGTTACCTTTGTATTGCCAAGTATACCACAAAAAATTGATTCAATTTCAGATTTCATCTAATTGAAATTACATTTAGTATAATATTTGTATAATATCCATGGCTCAAACCTTGTAAAAGCTACAATAGCCTATAAAACATTTAACAACTAAACTAAATATCAGCAATGCATTATCATAACTCTTATAGAGTTATATTCATATCTGGTATGACCTTAATAACATTCTACAGGGGATACAAAAAAAAGAAGAAAAAACACAACAGCTAATCAATGATGAATTACACACAGCCAACAATAATTAAGTAGCCAGGTTGCCTGTAACATCAGAACTCCGGGGTCACCTTACCTTGTTTTCATAGCCTGGTTTAAAACGTTGCATAATCCTTGATGGTCTTTCAAACTGATCTTTTTAAATCCTTCCAACCTCTTAACTGGTTTTACTTTTCATGACATTAGAGAATTACAAAGATAAAACAACAGAGAAGAAGAAGGAGTTTTACTGCACTATGGGAACAATCATCCTGCTTGTTACCCATGTGAGAAAGGTTAGTGCTCTGAAATTATCAGAGCGTTGCTCCTGTAAAGGTACTGCTAACTAGATAATGTGGTGTTGGATGACATCCTGTCAGTATGGTAATTATCATGGTCCCACTCTCACCTTACCAGAGTATTATAACAATAAAATGTAAAGGCAGGGGAAGGAAAGAAAGACGTTTGGTAACGAGGAGACAATCCAACACTGCATCTATTGAAGTGCAAATTTATTGCAAACACATGTAACCTATGGTACGTCAACATTGTGGCATCCCACTCAAACAATTGTAGGTTTTCGCACTGATCCTTCTCACCTTCATTATGCTGTCTGCATTACCGTTGAATGATGACTGTTTTACTTGCAATCATAGCTGTAAAGTTACATACCACAAACCTACTTACACATTTAAAAAATTATATGTGTAAATATAGGGAAATATTTCCTAATGCAAGCTACATAAATGCAAAAAATGTTGACTTTCTTCTGCTTCAATGAAAACACTTTATTAATGATGTGACTGCAATTTGTTTTAACTCTATAGATTTAAACCAAACTAATAAACAGTAATTTGTTATTTCTTTATTATAGTTAAATTTTAACATACCCTGTATTGCATTTTTATTGTAAATTGTGCATATAATAAATATTTTATTTCTTATAGAATCATTGTTGATCTTACCTATCAGGCAACAAGAAATATGGATAATCCACACAAAGTTTAACTAAGATCTTAATTGTTTCAGGTCATCTTTGTTTAATACAGAGTTGTGCACACAAGCAAAACAGTATGTTGTAAATGGTAAAAAATATACTCAGTTCAAGGAATGTATCAGCGTAAGAACAAAGAAATAAAAGACGCAGGTGTTTGTGACTGCAAGTGATGACTGAGCTGGAAGATGTTGGTTTTATATATAGAGAGAAGCCAGATTAAGTTGTGTTCACCAACAAAACTAGACAAACCAAGATTATAGCCAGTTACAGGAACAATCCTAGACTGTATCAATTCATGTTAGACGGATTCAGTGATGAATATTACCTCTGCATTGACCAAGGAGGTGTAATTGGAACTTTAGGTAATGAAACACATACAATGCCTTTCTAAAGAAAACAAGAAAATGTTGGCATTCATAGATGATATGGGTTTCCATATCAAGGAAAGACTAACATACCTATTTATTACCTCTGCTGTACATTTATTTGGGATTGTTGAAATGTTAAACCTTGCCTTTTCCATGAAATTAAACATCAACTGAAACAGATCCTGTATCCGAAAGCAACTAATATCATGTCTCTCTGTCAGCTGGTTTCCACTGCAGTCTGATTTATAGAGTGCAAGAATTTTTATTGGCTGTTATAAAAGCAATCTGGTGTGCAACAATTAAACAAGTCTGGTTGAAAAGGTTAAGCAATTATAGCCTAATTTAGTAATTATGAAAGTGTTATTCAGATTAAACGTTGGAGTGTTTCTTAATTGCAAGTTTAAGTCAAGAGCCAATCTGTATGTTTTTCTTTTTTATTTATTTGATTTTTTTCTATCCATGCTCACTACAAAAAATGTAATGACAACAAACATAAAAACTGTTTGTTTAAAGGTAGCTACATTTAGAGATATACAAATAGTGATAAATCAGTGTTTAACAGTGCTCCCTTAAAATTTCAAGTGTTTGAAATCTAGAAGTGATAAAGAAGTATTTTCTCAAGCTGAACAAGACCATATGGTTCATATGGACCTTGGTAGGCAAAAGGTTAATCCAATGATAACACTGGTTGATCGGTTTATTAATAAAACTACACTTAACCAAAAACGTTTGACCCAGTATCAAATAACATAACAAATAAAACATCTTGACTGATTATTGTATGTTGGAGAAGAGAGCTGAAAGCCTGGCACAACTGATATTTCTGCATTAGACTATATGCTTGTAAACTGTCGTGAAACAAGAGAGTGATTATGAATTATTAATGGGGTGGCAGTCTCCCTAAAAGTGAAGGCACTGACTAAGACCGACACAGGTCTGTGTTTTCTTTGGAACATTAAAGCTAACCCTGCAGAAAACCTTTTAGAATAGACTTCAACACAAGTCATTATTTTGTGCCTGTATTCCAGAACTCTTTTTCTGCCTTTTTTTTTTTACAGAATATGTATTTCTGAAGTGATTTCAGCTCATGAAAGATTATACTATTTATGGTGCCTGCTCTGTATAAAGTAAGACGGCTTTGTTTAAGTGAAACCGGGGCATTTTCCTATGCTTGGTTAGAGCGGATGGAACCGAAAAGGCTTTGATATTTTCTTAATTGCTATAAAAGACATTGTAAAATCTAGGGTAATTAAACTGTAGGAATCATGTGGGTTTTTGTATTACAGTATAACACACAACTCTATATAGGCAAAAACAGTGCAATACAATACAATTTAAGCACAGTTTAACAAAGAGATAAAAGTTTAGGTGGTGGCAAAGCTGTAGGAGGACACATCCAAACCCAAACACTTAAAATCCTGGAATTAGAAAGAAAAAAAACAACTAATTGAATTAATCTACAGTGTTAAAATATTGGGTCTCAATTAATACATCTCAACTGTCAAGCACAATAAAGCCAACCTGCTACTGTACACCAACATCAAAAGTAAACTGTCATTCGTTTATTTTGAGTATAAGAGCCCATTCAGAAAACTATAAGAGTTATGCCACCATCTTGCGGACAGATGCCTATAATACAACCAGCATGCTCCATCACTGCTTTGTCACATTATGTAAACTGCTGCACTACAAGGTCTACACCAGCAATTAAAGAAATTACAGAAAGAAAAGATGCAACTAAAAGGAAAGAGAGAGAGGAAAAAAGGATTCAAGAAACAAGAAAACAAATGTAACAGGTGAGTTGAAGTAATTTAAGTGAGATATTTAGAAACAAGGGGGGAGGTAACAAACGGACAATGTAGACACAAGACAAAGGTATATATATTTAAAAAAAAGCAAAACACACCAAGCCCAGAAAATATAGAAATGCCGAAATTCATAAGACATTTTGGGACCACATATAACAGTAAAATGATTTTTTAAATAATTTTCTTTAGCCTGCAACACTTAATCTTAAACACGATTTAAGAACATTAAAGATACAATAAATTGTTTATGTTTGGATTTAATTAATCCACCAAATTGTTAAAAAAAGTTTTGGAAAAAATGGGATGTATAAATTAGAAATATGAAATCTGACTTTACATGACATAGTGGTATGAAAAGATAAAGTTAGCTGAGTTTTGGTTAATGTTTAAACTAAATGACTGAGCTGTAAATCTTTGGCTAAGCTAGACTGACTAATGAAACAAACACTGTCTCTTAAATATATTAGACATTATGTTAAACAAACATCAAAGATCATTTTAAAAGCCACAAATCCATCTTTTATGAACACATTAACATTTGATTAATATAAACCTTATTGGGACAGAACGTTTCACCAGTTTAAAAAGATTTTTAAGGGGATTATACTGACTGAATTTCAGATTTTTTTTTTTTTATGATAAAAAAGCAAAATGGATCACACTCATAGTCCTCACTCATGCATATTAAGGTTGTTTTTAACCCAAACCTGCATTTCCTTGTGCGTCTCCACAGACATAGAGGACTGGCTGGTCCTGCTTCTGTAGTTGATTTTAGCATTCCGGGAGCTGAAAGACATGGCTTTAACTTTTCTTTAAAAAAAAAAAAAAAAAAAACTCAAAGAATGAAAAAGCATTCATCCAACTATTGTTTTGTTTTTTTCCTCTCTTTTTTTAAAATGACTTTAGTTGAGTTTGCAGAGATTTATCTGAAGCCTTTCACCCTCCAAGGCCTTGTGTTGTTAGTTTCCAAGACAACAGAGCTGTTTAAAAAAAGTGGCTGGGACGTTTTTCTTTTCTATCATGTTTATTTCCCTTTTGTTGTTGTTTTTTTTTCGTTTTTTGTAACAGTTTGTTTTTCAAAAAAGACTTTTAAGAAACAGAAACACTTTATTAAAAACTACCGAAAGTATGCCTAGAATAGTATAAATCAATTGCACCAACAAAGGAGGGGCTCAATGAAGCTGCAGACTTATGATGAAGTGAAACCTTTCTGCTTCAAGCAGAGAAACTACAGATTTATTTTTGTTTCCCTAAATCTCACTTAAAAAAGAAAATAGGTACTATCCCTTTAAGTTGTATTTTGCAGATGACAACAATAATAATGAGTGCGGCAATTTTCTTAGCTGCCGCTAGGTGGAAGTATCGCGCCGTGTGCGCTAAAAGGATCGAGTTGAAGCTCAAGTGGGGAGAACTGGGTTAGGTTTGTGGGGCAAATGACCTCATACTGTTGCATCATCTTCATCAGGAGGAGATGAAGACCGGATGGACTCATACACATCATTTAGGTGCAAACTTGATGCTACAATAACGCTGAGAGCAGCATGACTGATTATAGTTCGACTTCATTTTAGATCAAGAAATATAAATTCTGTTTCTGATAGAATTTGTAAAAACAATCAATAAATGAATAAATAAAAACACTGATGCTATGTAATCTCTGAGACACGTCTGGGCCTGAGCAATTAAGACAGGATCCTGACTCCCACCGTACTACATCAGCATCAGCACCGCAGGACACGCATCAATAAAGAAGAAAAAGGGTGGCGCACATTGCACCAAATCCACCCTCCACCCAGAAACGGAATCCCAGGATATCCCACCCTCACCCACCCCTTGAATCGGAATAGCCCTCCTTCATCTGTTCTCCTCCTCTCAAGCCTCACGTCCTGACTCGGGAGCGCCTCCGATCGGTTGC
>JAVLVB010000480.1:87342-103626 GCA_032876305.1 Orestias chungarensis | reverse complement strand
AAAAAAAAACAGTAATATAAATAAAAAATCACGGGATATCTTTTGGAGCGATCCCAGTCATGAGCGCAGGAGAGGGGCTGGATGAGGCTGCGAAGGACGCGGCGGACATAGCGGCGTTTTTCAAATCTGGTAAGTCAGGGGGGGGGGATAAAAACGGGGCGAGTGTGTTTCTGACAGATGTGTTTTGTTACCCGTTGCCTTCTGCGCCTTATTATTCGCAAATGTCACAATAAACGCCTGAGACGCGCTGCGCATCCGCGCGTCTGCGCTGCTGGTGGCGACGCTCGCGGGTCCGGAGTTCATTTCCATCATTCCTGTCATATTGCAGCGTCTTACGCTCATTAACAGCGCGCACGTCTTTGGGGGTTTTGGGATGAACCTGGGTTACGAGCTGAGGATGGTTTCTGTTCCGACGTAACATTCATCACGAACCCTCCCCTCCTTCAGTGCTGATAAATAAAAACACTGATCCCGTGTTTTGTTGCGCATGGGTCCAGAGAAAGGAACTGCCTTAGATCCTTGCATGCGTTGGGCCTCTGATGGGACGGCATGATCAAAACAAATGAGGACAGGCCTTCTTTCTTTGTAAACCTGAAGCCAAAAAAACAGCATCAACTTAAGCAGATCCATGCAGAGTGGAAATGTATTCTTTAAACCAACAACCCTTAAATCTATCCAGTTCCTGGATTCAGTTGATAAATTTAGTTGAGTGAATGTCACACGTAAATATCTGTCTGTCAGTACAAATCAGAAAATGCATGCATGTGTTCAGACTTATCAAATGTAATATTTCCAAATAAACCCCAACTATCTTTGGAAAACCCTACTTTGCAAAAAGCTAGGTCCTTATGCCGCTGTTTATTAAAGGCCGGCAAGCGATACGACTGTGGATGAGTTTACTCCAGGGTCGAGTTCTTATACGGCCAAAGCTTTTCAGGAAACATCATCTGAAAATGTAAGAGCATAGTATATTTAAACCTATGTAGTAATTTTAGTCTGCCGAAACCTACAGCCCAGTCAAACGCACCATCATTAAGAGAACCAAACAAGTGCACCATGGTACCTCAAGAGCAGGGGTCACCAACATTGTATCCGCAGGCACCAGAGTAGCCCTACTCATAATAATACAAAATAAAAAAATATTCTAAACCTAGAAAAAATCATTAATCATTAGGTTATACGATTAAAAATAAACTGTGTGTATCAATTTGGTAGCCCCTCATCTCATCTGGTGCCCATTAAGTAGGTCTCAGTTGGTTGGCTCTAGAGTATCCAAAGAGATCCAAAGCTGAGCTTTTTGGCAGACCTCACAATGCTGATTGTAAAGCAGGGTAGTGTCAGGCCTGAGGTGAACTTTAGGGTAGCAGCCGAAAGTTCACCTTCTGGCTATGCTACCACCCTAAACATACAACCACAGCCAACACATGATGGTTTACGTCAAAACATATTCATGTCATTGAAATGACTCGTTCAAAGTCCAAAAACTGTTAATGTTCAGAGATGTTCTCTATCCAGTCTGACTGAACGTCGGCTACTTTGAAAATTATAAAATTCATTCAAGTATGCTGTTCTAACAAGAGATAAAGTGAAAGAGTTCATGCTGTATGAAGGAATTACAAGGCACTGTTTATTTATTCTTACGGACCTTAGAGTCTTTGAAAGGCCCATTTTCAAGCCAAAGTTCAAAATGGTCCAGATCAGGACACACCAAAGCAACCAGCTGTCTGTTGCTCTCTCAGCTGCTTCTTCTCCCTTTGACATTCGGTGCCTTGGGGTCTACTGGTCCCCTCAGGCAGAGGTCAAGCAGGCATGCTAACTTTATTCTTGTTTCCACACTGATGTGACAGTATACCCTGACTTATCAGTGATTTCCCTGACTTACACCCAAATGTACATATGCAGGAAGCATAAACAGTCTGCAAACCACACCCTTTCCACCAAAACTTCCACTGACAGTCAGGGAGTTAGAACTGTTGTACAAATAAGTTGTATTCAAATGCCTTCTTATGGCTGACTGGATGCCTGCCAGTATGTATTTTCCTGTAGCTCTGTTGTACCCTGCTGGAAAGTTGGCTTGCAAGCGAAGTTGGGTCTGCTTGGATGTTTGTGTAGCAGCAAATGCACTCCATACAGTATTCATGAAGGAGACAGAAATAGGTTGTGCCCTAAGGAAAATTTTAGGACAGACTATTATATAGCGAAAGTGTGGAAAAAAACGTTCTTTAAGAGAACAGTTGGAAGTTGGGTTGGTGAAAGTTTTCAGATGTTTTGTTCAGATTTTTCTATTCATTTCAAGGAAAAAGTAACTCGCATTGATTCCCATTGTGTTTATGGCCTTCATAATAAGCACATTGTTGAGTTGTATAGAGTTCATTACTTTCAGCCTGTGTTTTATTTGCTGTCTTTATTCCTGAATAGCTCAGAGTGCATAAGTACTGTCACTGATGTGTCATTGCCTCTGCTGTCTCTATTATCCATCTATATTTGTTTTCAGAATCTCAGTCTGTCTAAACATGATATGTCTATTTGTTTGCTCATACATGCAGCCCATATGTGGTGCAGGTCTTTTTTGGCATACTCCCTCTAATAGATGCCAGCTTGTTGCATGTTGAAATCTATGCACACGGCTGCGAACTTTTGTTGATCTTTGTTTATGTGGCGTTGTTTACACTTTGAATGCCCTATTTTTTCTGAAAAATGAGTAAAAAAAAAATAAATAATAAAAATCAAATTCTTCTGCAAAACAAGAACGTCACTGATAGACCTTCTGCCTGTTTACCATGAGAGGCTGATTTCTATACAAATTGGGTTTATTGTTGTAAGGGTTTGTATTTTTGGTTAGATGATTGGATGACTTATCTGTAATTTACCTCACCTGGATAGACAATAGTATCACTGGCTTTTTCCAAGACTTGATACTTCTTTCTGCTTGATTATTTTCAGGTAGCAGATGGTGCTTCATCTCAAACCCACTCTGTTCCCTTGGATTACAGCTCAGCTGCTGAGTCACCCTCCTAGGTTGCTCATGACTTCATGTCCCAGGTTTTAAATTGTGCCGAATATTCCAAAAAGTCAGTAGTTACAATGAAACGGTCATAGTAAACTTATTCAACTCACAACACATATGTCTCAAGGTACCTCAAAAGTAAAAAACATTACAGTGTATCATATTCAGTTTATTTTTCTAATTTGTTTAAAAAGCTTATAACTGAAAGAAATCCTGGATATTAAATAAGGTTATTGAATTACAGCATTCACTCCTCCAGAAACAGTATGTCTTGACATTAAATGGTAGTATGCATTGTGTTGTTAACCTCAAAATCCCTCATAATAAGACTGCATGTAACAACATTGGAGAGAGAAAAAGTTTCCTTTAACAGGAGAAAACCTCCAGCAGTACTTGGATCAGTGCGAGCGACCTTTTATCGCTCGTGTAAAGGTAATGTAGCTGAAACTCAGGGTCTTAGTTGGAAGGCACGTTTTACACAATTGTTCTCTTCAGTTGTGTCTAACTTTATATTCCTTCCTTTCATCCATCTATCCATCCTTCCATCCACCTACCCAGGGTTACAGGTCCTCCCTACAGTGGTTAATATGAATATATGAATATCAGTATACGGTATAAATATTATTTTTATTCCCAAATATGGAGCAATATCATAAGTACTATGTACTTATCCCCTTTTACAGTCTACCATGTGTCATTTGAATACCCCCACAATCCTGTGCTGCCTCACCATCACTGTCACATGACCAAAGAAATAAAAATCATCAGCCAAAACAAATGCACAAACAGTGTCAAATATTAAAATAATCATTGTTTGTTATAATTGGCTCCGTTTTACTAATCGGACCGATAAAGATATGTTTACAAAACGACTTAAATCGGGCAAAATGGATGTTGATGTCAATATGTTGTTCATCCATTGAAAAATTCCATGTTAAAATTCCATAACATTAACACATTGGAAAAGTAGGTTGCTATTTATTTTTGGGTACATAAAGAGATGAAGATTTGTAGGTTTCCCATCACCCATCACCGTCTCTGCATAAAACTGTATAGTAATATTAACTGTTGTGAAAAAACACCGTCCAACAATATTTATCTTGTTTAGATTGTTTTATGACAATAAAAAGTATTTTAGCTTTAAAGTTGCCTTCACTTTATTTTCCAGCGGCCATTAAATCATTTTTTAATTGCCTAACTTTTTTATTAATTATTGTAGAATTGTTGTATTTTGGTGTTACCAGTATTGTCCATCCTATCTACATCCAGACTCACTTTACCGTTAGCAGTGGTCAGCGAACTTTGATAGCCAAAAAGCCATTTTTGCCCTCATTTTTATTATACAATTTTTATAAAGCCACAAAACCTGTATGATCTTTTAGAAAAAAACTATAAGTTTTTAGAGATACCTATTATAGCAGCTTATTTGTATTACTAAATAAATAATCACAATCATATGTTTTATGTCTATATTTTAGACCAAAGAAAACAATTCCAGTTGTTCCACTTTGGAAAACAAATTAATACTCTATTGCCTTCCAATACTGGAATGTTGGAAAACAGAGATATTACTTTTGTTTCTGTTTACCAATAATGTCTTTAGTGCTAGCTTTTAGATAAATATTGTTATCAAGAACCACTGTGAAGAGTGTGAAGAGGCCATGGGTATCAAGCTCTGCCTCTTCAATTGTCAGCCTAAAAATATTACATTGTTGTCCAGAAATCTCTTATCCTGTTAAGTCATAAGCCCATTTCAAATGTTTTTATTAATTTATTTATTTCAGCAAAATATACGTGCTAATAGCCCCTGTGGACATTTGAAAGATCCCAAAGTAGTTTGCAGGGGGTTAAACTAACCACCTCATGACCAGACCCTAATCCACTTCAAGACGTGGTAAAAAAAAATAAAAGAAAACTTTTAAACATCATGAACAATATGGTTTAATGCTGGACTGTAGACTGAATGAGAGAAATCACAAATTAAATGTAGCATTAGCTGTTCAGGATGTTGGTGCACATAGGACCCTTGAGGATGACATGATGTCATCTATTTAAACAATATACCTATAGGCACTTTGATGAAGACAATAGCATGCTGAAGATGTTGTACAGCGACTATGCGTTTAATGCACTAAATGCATTTGGACACCTTCAATGAGGGAAATACAACAGAAATCATCTTGGTTACTCCCTAGCAGAAGTTTACTTCATTTACTTTGGTGCTTGATTTATCCTGTATTACGTTTTGCATAGGTTGAATCAACATATATATCAGAAACCCCCCAAAAATATTTTAAAACTCTATTAACAGTTGCACAGTGGGGTATTATTGAAAACTATTATCTCATAACTCTAAAGTTATTCTTAAATGAAGTTACTGGTCCAGAAATTGCATCACTTTGCCAGACTGCGTGGTGAAACTAAATTTTCATAAAGGCTGCCAGATGTATGCTGGAGAAAAATTCAATAACTGTTGTAACCATCTTACATTAAAGCTCTAGTCTAATTTATTACTACACTGGGCATAAAACTTAGATGATGAGTTTAAAACACCTGTCTGTTGGGCTATGAAGTTTATGCAAATATTTGATGTTCATTGTGTGAATTTACCATCTTTTAATTGCACAATAAAGAAATGTCTCTATTTTGAGCATTTGCAATGTTTGTGTTTTCTTGATCTAAGCAATTTTCTTTTATACTAACATAATACATCAGTGTAGCCAATGTTTTATGCGTGAAAGCACACGACCTTAGTTCCTACCCTGCAGTTAAATTAACACTAGTTTGCCCCGATGTGACTGTGCGTTCAGTGACTGAGCATAGAATTAAGATGTCAGCATCAATAATGACACTGCCGTTATTGACAACTCAGCGAGCTGTGTCCCTCTGTGCCCACAACAAACCCAATGACCTAGGCCGGTACAAGCTATAATGAGAGCCGAATCATCGAAAGTGATGTCTCATTTACTTGTAGCTTCATAACTGATAGAAGCTTATTGACCTATAATATCATCTCGCAAACTCGAGCACAAATCTTGTTATTTAGCTGATGAAATGGAGGAGTTTAACTGGGTGATAAGCTGGTGGATTAAAGCAAATGTATAAAGATCATGCATATATATCATATCCATGCACAAATTCTAACATAACGAAGGGGTGTGGACTTTGTGAGAAGAGATATAGGAATGAGAACTTAGAAAGTGACTAAAAATATAGGATAAAAAGAAGAGAAATGCAGAAAGAGAGCACGCCGCACATTCAAAGGGATAAACAAGGCTTCACTCATCAAATTATAGATCTAGGGCTTGGGTGGAGCTCACCCAGTAAAATGTAGGCTATGCTGCTTTTCATGAGGATTTAACCTTACGGTTAGATCCACGGCCAGCCTAATTGGCAGTTGGTCAGAGTTAAAGATCATGAGCTTTGACTGGCATTGCCTTCACTGCTGAACCACATGGGCTCACTCGCACTGTTAACTCTCACTGTACTCAGAAGAAGGAGAGCACTAAATTGAGTTGTTTTGACATTTGAGTAAAGACATTTTGCATTCTGTTGGTCACTGTGAAGATTTTTTTTTTCTGTACTTTCTCTTTATGATCACAGATCCAACCACATCCTGATATGATTTCTCTATGTGTTTGTATTACATTGCAATTTTATTGCAAACATGTGATTCTTTTTTTGAAAGAAAAGAAATGAATGTAACTATACAGCCAACTGATATGTATGCAAGACAATCTAAGCCAGACCTGTCTGTTATTGAATCATTTCATACTTTTACACATTGTGTACAATTGTTGCTTTAAATTTTGAATGATCGCCACAAAGAGCTATGTTTTTAGTTTACCACTATCCATGCAGGGAACAGGGATATTATAGACATTTGTAGTTAGAATGTGACAATATGTTAAAATCATTTGTTGGGCACTCTATAGGTTTAATCTTAGTAAGAACATTCATAGTTCTGTGTTCATGCATTGCATTCCATATATGGACTTACATCTCTTCCAGTGGCTACAGCTCATTTAATCTACTAGCTAGAAAACACATACATTTTATACTATATGTGATGAATAACCTGAATGTATAAGATCTAACATACATCTGTTTAGGAAAGCCATACGGACCATTATCCGCGTAGAGGACTTATATTTGTGGGTAACCTCAAGTTGATTATTCAGGAAGTCCACGAAGTTTTTTAATGTGTTTTGCATGATGCTGAGTGTACCTCAAAGAGACAAGCACAAGGGTTTAATCCACTGTATCTCACACAAGTTACCAAAAAAAATGAAAGTTGATGGAGAGGAGGTTGAACAGACAGGAGCATTGCTGGGCACAAAAAAAGATGGTGAAGTGTTTTGTATGTCTCCTACAGGTTCACCAACAGATAAGAGAGTGACTTTCATCTTTAACAGAGTTTTACGCATGTTTACCTCTTAGATCTTTCTTCATTGCACTCTCAACATTTGTCAAACACTTTCCTTTGCCTTGCTTATGGTAAAAATTAGAACAATGCATAACAAATGTGATAACACATCTTTTTCCAAAGCATTGGCATCCATGTATGATGTTGAGGCTAAAATACATTTTTACTCATAGAGCTAAAAGACTTTGTTGTAAAAAGAGGAACAGGTGCAGTAGTGATTCAGAACATATATTTCTTATTCATTAACAATATGTGACTTCTCTTTCCTCGATCTTTCTACTCTGTACTTACAGGCCTATAACTGATGCCCCTCCCATGTTACAGGTCTCTTTGCCTTTAGCTTAAACCAGGAAAACATCTGGATTGGAGATCTTAAGTCACAAATCTCCCACAATGTATTGTGGCATTTTTTTTTTAAGATTAGACCTTTGAAAAAGGACCCAAAAGTCATGAGGGCATACACTCAATATGACTAGTGTTTTAGCTTATAAAAAAGAAAAGATTCTATGACATCTCTTATTGAACTGACCACTCAAAGCACTTTACACTGAAGCCACATTCACCACCGATGAAAGCATCAGTAGGTAAACTGGGATTAATTGCCTTGCCATGGGCCACATTTACATGTGAAAGGTGGCATTGAACCTGCATCCTGCCAGATTGCAAGACAAATGTTCTACCCATTGTGCCACAACTATCAATACTTTGTCATTGTTTAGTGTTTCCTCACAGTCATTTACTTCTTTCTCTCACTTGAGATTTAATAAAGACAAGAGTCCGAACCAATCAACAGGGGTGAAGACAAAAAACCTAAACTGCTCAATTGTTATTGCTGTTAGCTAATTACATTTTTGATCATCTCATGAGTTTCTTCAATACCATGCGAGCCCACAGTTACTCTTAATGATTGTTTCCCTTTCTGATTGATTAGCATTGGACCAGTAGATGTTGTTTCTACATATCTGCATTTTACATGAACATACTATCACCATAATTTTAAGGCTCCTACTCATGCTTATCTCAAAATTCCAGATTTTTCCAGACCATTTTTTTTCAGGGTCCCCAGTGTTTATTTGTATGTACTTTCTAACACATAGGTATAACGAATCAATTTCAATGTAGGTCAAATGTTTTTAAAGTCTTCATCTGTAATAAAGGATCTTGCAGAAATCAAAAAAGACAATGGCGTGATAAATCAATGGAACAAATGATTTTCTCACAGATGGATGGATTAACTCAATGCCTTTGAATACATTCTGGAAATATAAAATATTTTCCTACTTTTCTGTACACACACTAAAATCCTGTGCTTTGTTTTAATATTTCTCCCTGCATTGACTTACATTGGTACATTTAAATCAAAGCCTAGCTCTGTGGTGTGTGTTTGCACACATGTGTGAGACTGCTTGTCTTCTGTCAACAGCTATGCCCAGCCTGTCCAACAGGACCTGCGTAGTCTCTCTCTCTCTCACAAACAGAGTCTTAGTGCATCATTCCCCACTCGCTTTGAAGATGGAGTGGCACTCTAATCTTTGTCACGTGAACAGAGCTCCTTTGACTCTGCCTTGGTCCTCCTGCCTTTGGATAAAATAGGCCAAGGATCGAACTTAACCTCCGATCTTACTGCTTGTAGGTTGCTGCTGTAGATCAAGTTTTGTCAATCTTTGTCATGTTGTTTAGTTTTACAGCATTCGTCTGGAGACAAAGTTTCTTAGCAGGAAAATGTATCTGTAAGAAAATATCAAATACTTTATTTTATAAGGTTTTCCAGGTAGTTTAATTTAGATCACAGCTATAAATCTTTGTCCTTCCTTCAGGTCATGGTTTTCAACTCTCAGCTCTATTCACTGATAAGGCCTTTAGAGCTTTATCAAGATCTTTTCCTGGACTAAACACTTCATCTGCACCACATAGAGCGAGGCATACAGTGTGTAAGCAGGTGCTTACTGTAATCCTCGCTAGGCGACAGCATATGCCAGGCTGTTCTTTTCAGAAAGGCAGCCAGGAGAAGTTGGAGGGAAGAACTAAGCTGGCTGTGTCCCTTTTTCCACTACTCACTGTTAACTTGTGCCACCATAGTGCCATGTTTTTGAGTGACCCAGAAAATACTTCTTTTTTTGTTCATTGCTTGATGCATGGGAGCGTAAGCAAGAGTTAGGGAGAATGATTTGTTTAGAGTGAGATTTTAACACAGTTAGGAGCTTGTTTCACATCAAGACATTCAAAGTTTTCATTATACTGCTTAAAACTGTATACTGCATTGTGAAGGCATGGGAATCTGTGTGCAACATTCAAGATAGTTATAATCTCAGTTAGGGGGCAAATCAGATATCTAGATCAAAGGGTTGCTTGTGCTGTATGTACCCTGTAATTCCATTACTTTAGCTTTTGATGCTTTGCAGCCTTTGCTACACGTACAGTTGATTACTGCATTCTTTAATCTATGTGCTTCCTTAAACCTACTCATCTCGCACCTCTCTGTGTCGTTTTTAGATTGCTCTCTTCCAAAATGTGAATCCAAACTGGATGGCCCTGGTCAAACCTCAGGTAAGTCTATGTCCTTATGATGCAGGCATGGACTGACAGTCATCAATTTGGCTTATGGTTGCTGTACAGTTATCTAGTGTCATTTTATGTTAGTATACTGAAAAGGACATTTTCTTTAGCAAACCAGCTTGACCAGCAAAATGTGTGTTTCTGGTTTTCAAACAAACAATGTGCCTGCTGACTGGCATTTCAGAGCAATAGGTGTGAGAGGGGCTGCCCTGACCAAATATGTAGTACTGATAATAATGGTAAAAGAAACACACAGAAAAAAATAGATAGAACCTTCACATAGCTTACTTGTAAAACTCTTCCCTATTTTTTTAAGATATATAAATAGTATAACAGAGAGCTTTTTAAACTGAAATATTTGACCACCGTTTGTAACTTTTGTAACAATCACCAGCCGATGTAAGGTCTGGAAGAACTTTTGGGAAAGTATGTTTCTGAATGCACTGAACTTATTCTTTATAGAAACACTGCATTATTGTAAAAACAAATAGAAAAAAATCCCACTTGAAAACAAGTCTAGTGGTTTCACAAAGCTTGGATCCCATTAGATTAAATCTCTTCCAACTATGACCTTGCATGTTCTCCTAAGGCCTCATTCTATCATGGGTTACTTGGGTATGGTCATAAACTTGATAGGTAAGTGGGCTGTATTAGGATAAACGAACATAAATTATCTCAAACAAAAGTTAGCCTAATATTTAAACTCTGATTTACTTTTTTTTCAATGTAATCTCCTTTTGATTTAAGTATATAAGAAACCCTTTGGATATGTTCCATAATAAGTTTAATTTATGTGTTTACTAATCCTTGCTTGGCAGACTGGCATATGGAGGCAGAATTTCATTTGAGTTTCCATGCTGGGAGCAAACACGCAACAATTTATCTCCAGATTTATATCATGTTGGATTTGCTGTTTTGAAACTCAGCGAAGGAGCTTCATCATGAGCCGACTGGGTCTCATATAGTCTGACATGCCAGACTCTGTTTGAACTAATGTTTTTTTTTTTTTTTATAACTAGGCCGTCTGTGCATGTAAAGAAGATTGCTTCCTATTGACATCTCTGCCCATTATTTCCTGTTGCCAGATCATGAATTAATGCTAATGCAAGATGATCGGGAGATTCCAAACAAATCCTGTGCACCGACCTTTAACCATAAACCTCATCCCTGCTGCTGAACATATCACACTATGTAGAGCAACGCTGTTGTCCTTGTTCCTTTCTGTTGAAATCAGATAGAAAATTTGCAAGCGGCTAACTGCTCACTGGAGTTAATCAGGCTTTGCTGGTTATTTGCGGCTTTTGGTTCCTGTTTCCTTTACTGCAGACACAGTTAGGTTGCACTAGAAAAAAGTTTTATTTTAACAAAATGACACCTTAAGCATCTCGCTTTACATCAACATTAAATTATGTTCTATCTTCACTTATAGAATTTAAAATTTTTATTTATTTATTCTGGTTGTAAACTGAGGCAGCAAATTGTAAAAACTTACAATATTCATTAAGAGCAAGCCCTTTGGTTTAAAGTTTTAATTAAAGTCTTTGTTGATGCTACTAATCCCTATTAAAGAACTTGACTTAGCCTCTGTTTTTTTTCTTATTATTTAATTTATAAGGTTCAGGCCCAGTCAAAATAGTTTAAGAACGACCCATATTTTTGGTAGTCGTATTAAGATCCTTGAGTTGTTGCAGTTTTGTTATATATTATCCTTGTGTTTTCTGCTAATAAAGAAAAATAGTGCAAAATAGAACTTTTATAGTCCGTTAATGCAAAATAGTTAATGCTTTTGTGGGTATCTGTAATGTTCAATTGCCCATGGTTGGGAGTGGATTATTGATTAATATTGATAATCTATATGGATGGTTATTGATTATTATAACTTTAATAAGCGAAATTCTACACAAGAATGGATATGTAAGAGAGTTATTAAAAGTGTGTTCTCTGCCATTGTCACGCAGCCATCATAGCTTACAGCACATTAACACTTTTAAAACTCAATGTCTCAACATTTTCACATTTTGTTGTGTTACAATCATAAGCTTAGTGGAATTTGTTTTGAATTTATGTGACAGGCCATCACACAGTAGTGTATAACTCTAAAATATGTGTGCTTTTTAAGACAAAACAGATGTATTTGGAAAATCAATGACCACAACGGACATAATATTATGCAACTTTTAAAGGCAGGGTTAGGTTACAAATCTATATCCAAGGCTTTGAACATTGCAGTCCTGTTTAATCCATTCTTCAAGAATCCAAGACTATGGCATAGCTATCCACCAAAACTGATAGGCAATATATAAGAGCAATTTCTTAGAGAAAGAAAACTAACCAATTAATGCACAATTTTTATATACACGCAAACACACACACACACACACGCACACACACACACACACACACACACACACAAAAAAATAAAATAAAAAAAATATATATATATATATAATTTTATTTTTGTGTGTGTGTATGTGTGTTTGCGTGTATATAAAAATTGTGCATTGTGTTAGGAGGAGGCAACAACAGACCTGTGTCTGAGACATGTTTACCTTCCAGCAGGACACTTAACCTTGAAATAATTCATTCAGAGCTACAGTGGAATAGTTCAGTTCAAAGCATCTTCTGGTGTCAGAATAGCTTAGTTAAACTCTGGCCCTAAATCAAATTGAAAATATAAGGACTGTTTTGCAAAGACCAAGATTTACAGGGATATATCTTAAATATATGCAACTGCGATCGCAGCAAGAAAGTGGTTGCACAAAGTGTTGACTCATGCGGGTGCTTTTGGAGGAGACTTGACAAAAAATAAAGTCCCCAACAAAGTCTTGGCTTTCATATAGATTTACAGACTAAGCCTGTTCAGGTTAACGATTGGACTATTCCCCATTTATGCTCTGGATCCCAATCCAAGATAATCTGCCACTGTTGCCAACTGGCTGTTCAGTCAGGATGATTCTGATCTCTTGCTGTACTAAAGGGATATAAGCATGCTTGGTATGGTTGAATTAGATGGGAATTTGCCTTGCTGGCTGAAAGAGAAGACAACTTTTTTCAACATTGAGGGAGTGATTGAGAAGTCTTCTCCGCTTTGCTCTGCTCTCCTCTCTTCTCCGCCATATGTTTCTGTTCAGTTTAATTCACCAGCGAGTTCAGTCTCTTATCCCTGCCCACACTGAGCTCACTGTGTGGTTCCTATTGAACTGGGCTTTGAATGCTAACCATGTGCACCGCGGGTAGACAAGCAGCCAGGCATGCTCCCTCAGTCTGTCTCTCTCTTTGACTCTTTCTCTCCCACACACACGCTCCTCTAAGCAGTGGAGGAAGTGGTTTCCTATGAGTTCATTGGATTTCTGTCTTTTTTTCTAATCTTTTCCTTGCAGAGGTTGGGATGATAAAGATAACAATTGATGCTGTTAGAGTAAGCTTTTTTGTTTGATATAAGGGAATTTACGTGCTTTGGTGCAGTTTATCATTGGTGCAGTGGGTAGCACTGTTGCCATGCATCAAGAAGGCTCTGGGTTCAATTCCACCTTGGGTCTTGGATCTTTCTGCAAGGAGTTTGCATGTTCTCCCTGTGCATGCGTGGGTTCTATCCGGGTACTCTGGCTTTCTCCCACAGTCCAAAAACATGACTGTCAGGCTGATTGGACACTCTAAATTGTGTGGTTGTTTGTCCTGTATGTCTCTGTGTTGCCCTGCGATGGACTGGCGAGCTGTCCAGGGTGTACCCCTCCTTCTCACCTGTTGTAAGCTGGAGATAGGTGCCAGCAGACCCACCTGACCCCAATAGGGAAAAGGGTGTACAGAAGATGGATGGATGTGTGCAGTTTGTTTTTACTTTTTATGCCATTCACTACCTGTCACGCTGTTTCCAGCTAAAATGGATGTACGGTTATCTTCAAGATCTATCTGACTTGCAGATTATGAGTTTGACTGATTCCACTTTTGTTTCCTAAAATCTGCCACACAGTCCATATGACAGTTGAGAAGCTTTTTAACTAGAGGTAGGGATTTAAAATAATTTTTAAAATGTAAGAATTATCCCTATTTGTGCATTTAAGCATATATCAAACCTTAAAGGTGCATTGTAGTAACCAATGTCAGGAATTGTGCTGCGTGTCACAAATCAAAGCCAATCACATGGAAATTTGCTGATTCCAATTTCTGTCAGACTGATTAGTGCAACTCTGCTTTGGTATAAGCATCATCATTTCTTCATTTATTATGTCTGTTCATCCCAATGCTTCAATGCAGAAACTTGCTTAAAAAAATACATCTGCTGTCATCTAATTTGCACACAACCATTGCCCATTCTATCGTTGTCCACGCAGGGTTAGTTTGCTTACATCTGCCTTTGAGCACCCTCATGAGCTCCTGTAAATGATGCTTACCCTATTGAGTATCCTATGATGGTAGGCATGATAGTGAGACCCAAGTCCTATAGAGAGCTATGATTCAGTTCACATAAGTCCAACTCCACCAAAAAGTCACTGATCAATCCACACAAAAACAAGCGCATTAAATATATAAATACACATCACCATCTGCTAATAAGCTCCATCTGCTGTAAACTGAATTTCCCTCCAAAGACATGTAGAGTTTCTCTTCTGTAAACATTACATTCTCTCCTAGCATCTGAGTGTGCGCCTTCTGCGAGATCTGACATCAGTACAAAAGTCATGATTATTAGTCTATTATTGATGTAGTATAGACATCCTCCTGACAAAGAAATGTTAGCAAGACAGTGTGATTTATTGTTATGTGTCCTCCCCCCACCCCTCTCATCATTCCTTTTCTCCTACATCCTCATCTTTGTCCTCTGCCTCTCAGATCATGATCTTTTTTTTTTGGGAGCACTGATGCATTGAAAAACCAAGGTTCCGCTCTTTCCTTCGCCCAATCACCGTCAGCCTTTCCCATGCGGATTTGCCAATTGTTCTGCGTAGTGGAGCCGGCAGGGGAGGGAGAGTCAGGGACGGGGCAAAGGGGGGATGCGAGTACATGTGCTTGCAAGCTGCTCCTTGACTTGAAGAATAAAAAGGATGCTTGGTTTCTCAAGGAGCAGGGGAATGTTACCGGGATGGCACATTTACACTGCTCAGCAGATGCATATGCAGGTTTCGATTGCCGTGTTGGTGCGGAAGGAGGTGCTGAGGAATTATCATTCATGTTTATTCAGCGAAGCAACATGGGAATATGCTGTTTTTTATTGCATCTGTGCAAATTGATAGATGATAAGAATTTTAGTCATGAAAAGATGAACACAAAACTTGAGTTTTGATCTATTTCAGCACCATGTTCTCAAGAGATGTATACATTTGTATAATGTATAAATTTCACATGGATCGGATGCTGGCATTTTCTGCCTTTGTAACCTAAAAACCTAAGAATGTTTGATGACTGTTCTCTGAATCAAAGAGATGATTTGAAGCAGAGCTGACTGTAAAGGAATCAGAGAGGTGAAAACCGTACCATTTTGAGGATTTTTTTTTTCTTAGATATGTACTTGTTCATGAAGCCTAGTTGTGGATGGCTTCCTTTGCTGCCGTTCTGCTGTTTTTCCCTCGGTAGTGAAAGTGGTTTGAGGGAGTAAACAGGCTAAAGAGATGTCTATCCAGATCCTGTCCTCTCCCCTCTGTAAGTATGAATTGTTTATAGACTCTCACAAAAAAATAAATCTGATTTAGGCTGCTTTGTATTTTTAAATGTGTTTGATGGCTTAAAAATATTCTATACTTAGAACTCAGAGGTTTGCAAGGTAACTATTAAATACATATGCGTCATGTGATCTCACCTCCTCTGCTGCTGAGATCTGTGTTTACATGGAATGGGGTGTAACCATCAAAGATGTAAGACAGAAGATCTATGAAGTGGTTGGGATTGCATATTTGTTACACACATAAAAGACAAAATAATTTGCATGTTTTGTCGTTTATTCTTGATCTAAAATATTATACCAGGAAAAAGATTAAAGAATAAAGATCTAAAGGCTTGAAGACGAAGCTGAAGTTTGGACCACTGCGAGTGAATCATACTGTATACAACAGAAGAAGAGCATTAGAGCTATCCTATGTAAATCTATCATATCAGGAGCCAGATGTTATACGTAGTGCATCTGGTTACAGTTTGTGTAATTTGCTAAATCTTCATTTAGGAGGTTAGATGTGTAAAATACCATTCTAAAAACTGTTAATATTACTCTCTGTTTTGCTTTATTTTTGCAGATAAAGACATTTTATTTAGTTTTTCATTGATGTTATGACCCTAAATAGAAAGTAATTTAACTCTGAAATCA
>JAVLVB010000480.1:63439-87242 GCA_032876305.1 Orestias chungarensis | reverse complement strand
ATATATATATATATATATATATATATATATATATATATATATATATATATATATATATATATATATATATATATATATTTTAGTTTTTAGTTTTTTTTGCATTTGACTGCTGCTTTAAATCAGCTTCAAATTGTAAGTGCACGTTTGCCAGTGCAGTTCTTGCGCCCCTTGATGAGTTTGGCTCTGTGGAATACAGTTTTAAGCAAAAGAAAATAATTCCTCCACTCTAGGCTTCCATGAATGACAACAGGACCATCTGAAGAAATACTTGTACACATGTGCACGTGACACAGAGCAGATAGACGTCCCATCAGATAGTTGCGTAGCATGCTGTTTTTATGAACCAGTTTTTTTTTTTTTAGAGCTGTGTCCACAGTTAAGTGCTAACCTCCTGACATGGAGACAAGCTTTGGACGTGTAGCTTGCTTTCCGCTGTGTGTTAACTTAGCAGGACATCGTTCTTTGTTGTAGACAAGTCTAGTGCAAAGCTATTCACAACACAATGGAGTGCCATGGAGGGAAGTTGAAAACAGAAACAAGGAAATTGAGATCAGGAAATGATCGGAGATGAGTGTTTAGAATGAGAGGGGTAAAAAACAGAACATTGGTGTGTTTATGTTTTTTAAACTTAAACAAATTGAGCACCTAAGCATAGTGGCAAGTTTTCTACAAGCTGTTGACCCTGCAGGTGGAACCCTTGACACTAAATTTCAGTTTCCACTTTGACTTTAGGAAGATAAAAAGTTAACTTATAGTAAAGCAGTAAATGATTTTATTATTTCTGTTTATTATTGTTGCCACATTTTCATTCCTTGTTTTGACTGAAAAATTTGTAGGATTTTTTTGTATGTGTCACCTATAACGTAAAAACAAATGGTAAAAGGTTTGTGTTTTACCGGAGCTTGAGATGCACTGAGGCTTCGTTACATACGCTGTACATCATCAGTCCTTTGGTCCCTCCTATTTTTCTAGTCTGAGGCACGACTTCTCCTTTGCACCATAATTCATGCTTAGGTACTTTTCAAGATTTTAAAAAGTTTGTCAATGTTCAATATTTAAGGAAATGTTCAATCTCTTTCTTTTTTTAATCCTTTTTCTGTCAAATTTTTCCTAAGAAGTTTTTGTTTTAATTTCTTCTAACGTGTAATTTCGTGTTTTCTGGTTAATTGGTTTGGCTTTGTTGCACAGCAGGACAGTCAGAGGTTTTTTGGTCCAAATTGGAATGTTCCCACAACTGTACAAAGCCGCCTCAGCTCTGCTTCATTGATGAGTAGAGGCATTTCTGCTGGTTGCTCAGTGAGTTTATGATGCATGCTGTGATGGGTAGACAGATACCCATGGTTGCTCTTTACTGAAAAAGGCATTTATTCCTCTGCATAGTCAGAGTCTCTCATTCACTCTTTCCGGTGCAGAAACAGTAAAAATCCTTACATGGACACTGCATTTTAGATAACAGTAAGCCCCATTATTTGTCTAGTAATAAGTTCATTGTCCTGCTGTGCCTCTAGTAATGAATAACTGAACTACATGAACTAAAAAGACTATTAATCCCATAATACTTTGCATTAATCCACTTTCAGTTTAAGAACACTGGGAGTTTTACTAAGTGAATATTTGAGATCAGGTTAACAAAAGCATTTTCCCGACAGAAGTCTTCCATTTCATGGCAGCTGTTCCACCGTAGAGGATCTGTTCCTTAGACAGCTGAATTTGAATCTAGGAATTATTCCAAGAAACCTACTTTTTTATAAGTATCTGTCTTCTTTGCTGATGTCAAATTCCTTTAGCACTTTGAACTCAGCACTACCCCAGAAGTTGAAAATCTGACTTGAAAACTTTGAGATTCTTCACTATTGTGAGGAATAAAAGGATCAATTTAAAATTAAATGTGGCGATAATTTTAAGGTGAGAATTGCTGCTATAATAAATTGTTTAAATGCACTTTTAACAGTTTATACTAAATTAAATCAGTCACTAATCCTAGTATAGTGCAAAGTTAAAATTAAAAGTATATGATATAATTTTCTTGTATAGGTAATTAAAGCCGGTCTGGTCATTGAGTACAGCTGGTAGCACATCATATTGTTTTTGCTTTTTCTAAAAGCACTGTGAAACACTGTTGAAAAGTTGAGGATGATGTTATTCCTGATCTTACATGTACTTCATAACTGTCTGGTAGGTCATTATATCCATATAGTATATTTACAGCTCCAATGATGTGACCTCTTTTGTACTCGCTCATGTGTCGCTATCTAAGAGGTGACAATCCCTTCTCAGTTATTTATTGCAGCAGGATCAGTCATGCCATTCATGTCCTGGCCTTTTATAATACACTGTGTGATCTTTGTCACATTGGGCTGCAGTCTGTCAGATTTGATGTGGTCACATTATACAATGAGACTGTTTTGTTATTGTTTTTTGTTGTTTTTTTTGTCAAGAACTTAAGAAAATTTACATATTTACTGTGAGCCATTGGAACCATTTGAAGTGCAACTTTTGAAACGCCATTTGACTGTTTGGAATACTGTGGATAAAACTGAACATGGCTTCTCTGACCTTGCTGTTCCGTCTGCACTACATTGGATTTCTTAGGGATAGGAAAGGAAGGCTGACCATTCAGTCTGCTAACAAAACAGGTAGGTAATGCCATAAATTGGTCTAGTGGATGTGGTTAAGATAGCAATGGCAAATTTCCGATTCTTGTATAGCACTTTCTCTTGTCCAGAGGACTTCCTGATTTCTAGGACGCACCAGAGAAGATATAAATGTAAATGCATTTCAATTTAAGACATTTTGTGCTTGTTACTTGTTACTGGTAGTGGCCTTTCACTGTTTAATATGATTGCAATAAACATATATTTCCCTCAAAAGGTGCTCAAACATTACCCTCTATCAAGTCCATGGGTAGTATTCCCCTGTAGTAAGCTCCATCTGTTTGTTTAGATCTTAAATAAAACTGTAAGAAATAAGTGCATTTATATGTTTTGAAACATTGGCTTATATTCATTAAGGAGAAAAAGTGATTTAATAATTGATTGTTAGTATGTACATGTATGTGCTAGCTCCCCATATAGTAGATTCTGTGTAGTCAAAATCCTATTCTCTATATTTCTTTATATTTTATTATATTATTCTTATTTTGTAGCTATTTAAAATTAATATCAGGGTGTAAACTGGACCGTGGGATTAGAATTTCGTCCCACCTCATGTACCACATGTGATGTGATGACAAATAAAATTCCTTGATTCCTTGATTCCCTTGCTCCATGTATAGATTTATGACATATATTTTATTTACTACTCTCGATTACCTTTTTTAAAGATTACTTTTTTTAAAGTACATATAGTAAACAATTGTTTTCTGTTGGCATAAAGTTTAAATAGTAAAATAAGTCCAAATTTAATGTGGAGCGTTGGTTTGGATTGGTTTTGTTACATTCATGTCTAACTTAGAAATAGTTTGTAATTATATCAGAATGATCCCAGATCCACATTGACTTCTGTAAAATTGTCTCTTGTCTTGTCAAAATTTTATTTTTATCTCTTAAAATGCTTATTTTACTTTAATTAAGAGATGGGTTGCTTTTTTTGGAGGTACTAAACTAAGTACTATAAAATCATTGCTCCTTGATCCTTCACCTTAAAAAAGGAAATTAAAAAAAGCTATAAAATCTGGAAGCAACTGATTGCTAGTATTAGAAAAATTACAATCAATCCCTACCGAAGCTTGCCCACCAAATCCAGTAGCTACAGTTATTTTGTAAGCTTGAATTTTTGTCCTCTTGTCAGTAATTATTCAAGCACACAGCAATGGGACAAACACTGCAATTCAATGTACTGCCTGATGCTAAACATTATTTTGCGGAGGGGTTAGTGACATCCAGGGTGACAGAGCAAAGAAAAGGCAGTAGGGAATGGCAAAACGGAGCTGCCAGGCTTCTTTAGTCTTTTGTAGCCCAGTGTGTGGTACAGCGTTGACCGGTCTACAGCATAGCCACTGTCTAGTTGCCACAAAGACGACATGTACACAAAGCTACAGTAGGAGAAAATGAGCCCGAAACCACCTGTAAACATCTATAGGGTTTAGGTTAGATCATTGGTAATTGGCAACCACAGTTGGCAAAATGCCCAAGCAGGGAAAACCTTTTAGAGACTACCAGGTAGGGTGTTTGCTACTTTTATTTATAATTTCTTTGCGGAGTTAAATTGTTATTAGCTAAAGAAATAAGTTCGCATGATATCTTTAAGCTGTTTAGGATTTCAGAAAAGAAGTATTTGATCCTTTTCCTTTCCTGCATTTTAAATGTTAATAATCCAGTTTCTTTTCGACTCATGAAAGCTGTGGGAGAGGAGATGCAAGGAGGAATTATCAGAATACTCAATATTGATTGCACTTTTTTAATGTGTTCAGACCTCTGTAAAAAAATACCTGGTATTGTATAGAAATATTCTGTGAAGCAGAGATGGTTAAAACTCTAGGATACATGAAGCAATACCTTACTGTTCTGTTTTTTGCAAGTACCAAAAATCAGTTTTTCAAGAATTAATTTTTCACCATGCAAGTGTATGAAAATTTCTGACTTTGCTTTTATGTCAGTGGATTTGGTTAAGAGTATTAATTTACTTATTTAAACACTATTGTTTTGTTTTGAGAAGTCAAAATATAAGACAGAATTCTCAGATATTAGAATAAGTAGATATTGTAGGGTCTGTTTGTCAGTTTGTAAGGGTCTTGTCTCTGAAGTATTTCAGAACAATCTCACATTCAAATGATACAGTAAGTTGTTACAGTCCCGTTTTACTTCCTAAACAACAATCTGCGCATTCGCAAAATCAAACATGAGCGCGCGTTGTACGGGGGTTATATAATATACATCATCGCGTAAATTTTATTTCCGCATTGACAGCCATTTATTTTTCACCACCGGTCGTTTTTGATTGGCTGTCATTTTCTATGGGATTTTCCATTGAAATTTTTCTATTGAAAAGATCCTCTCCTATACCTTTAAGATGTGCTATATAAAGTAGGTATGATACTGTTTTAAATAGCAAAAGTTTAACTGTAAATAATGTGCTAAGGGGAAAAAAACTTGTTTGAGCAACACTTTGCAAGCCTGCAAATCTGCAGCCAGCGAGGCAGTGCATCAGTACCAGGTGCCGCTGAGATGGAGTAAACGGGACAGCTGGCCTCAGTCTTGAGCACAGGTGTGACCTAGAAGTGTTTGTTAAGAAAGGTAAATAAGGCAGGTAGTGCATACAACATTAGTTTCGGTCCAAGTTTACATTTTCTATCTGTATCAACAACTACCTGTTTGATGTTATCTGGGCTGTAATAGCTACCACTTTTCTTTTCATGTTCCATGCTTTTGTGTTTATTATGCTTTAAAGAAAGAAGAATGGCCTATTATTCTGGATTTTTTGTGTTATAGATTTGCTAGTGTTAGTTTTTATTGTAGACACAGAAGTGCTGGCGGCTGCTATAGTGGGTTACCAATAGTGAGGTCGAGGGGAACTTTAAGAATTTTTATAGCCAAACTATTCAGCACAGGGAGAAGAGTCTGGCGATGACGTAACTAATAAAAACCACAAACGTTTCTAAGCTAAGGCTTTCATTCGAGCTCAGAGGGACATGAAAGAAAGGGAGGAACAGATGTACCTTCTTGATAAAATAAGTAAACTACTTAAAATATTAAGGTGTACTCTAACCATAAACATATTACATTTGAAGCGCAAATGCCCCTTTAAAACTGCAGATCTCTAACAAAACTGAATCCAGTGTTTTCTGTGCTGTGTGGTGCTGGGCTATTGTAAGAGCACACATGTGACTACAGTGGTTTATTATAGTCTTTATAAACTACGACTGAGCTCTCTCGGGTTTCACAGAGAGCTCAGTTAACTCATTATCACTTGCACATTCACTTATTGGCACAAGGCTACTGATAGTGACCATTGTTTGTGCTTTACACCCCTGCACAGTTCAGACATGACCTATGGACCTTCTCCGTCTATTTGAAGGAGAGGTCGTAGGATTTATATAGATTGAGAGATGCATTGTTCACGTTACCTTGCTCAAGGATTATTATTATGTAATGGCAGATGAGTTATTAATTCATTCCCCCACCTGTTCAAGGATAGCCTGTATGTCATTTTTCTTTCATATAGCACAGTTAAATCTTATATAGGCTGAGACAAGTTTCTTGTCTGAGCAGTCATTATGTTAACTGGAAAAATTAGTGATCAGATTTCATCCCACTGTAGAGAGAGTGCTTAAAATTTAGACTTGGCCCAGCAAGATAGCTTCACCACAAAAAAAGGATGGTTCTTGTTTCCACTCTTTCCATTTGCTTTAACTTTTTCAATGCCTTTTGTGCTCTGCCTAGGGGTTAAGCTTAGGTCGAGGGGGCTGTGGTAAGAACAAAGTGTTATTTTTGTTGTAAGCCACACTGTAGCAACAGCTTTATGAGAAACATGATGAAAGTTGAGCTCACCACAGTACCCCGGACCTCGGCCAGCCCTGGATGAAGGTCACAAATCTGGGCAGGAGTGGACGACAGGCATCTAGACCTGCTTTTGCTGTGGTAGCGGGCAACAGGAAGACAGATACGTGTGTGTCTATGTGTATGTGTGTGTGTGCGAGAGATAGAAAGAGAAATGAAAAGATTGATGTGAAAGGAAAACAATTTGAGAATTTGAAACTTTAGGAATGGGATTTAGGAGAAAGGAAATCTCTGTTGTTTTACCAGTTATGCTGAACTGTTGGAAAAACTTTGGGAACTATGGCAATAATTGACTTTCCCCTTCTTTTGTCTACCTGATGGTGCAAGCTACTGCATCTTGCCTCTGTAGCGTATACCCAGCTTAGGCAGGGGGAGTCTGTTTATCAAAATATCTTTATGGTATACAGGGATTAGAACAACACCACCTGAAATATACAGACAGAGCCAACAAAAAATTTCCCAGAAGCAGTTTTTTCATGGTTTTCCAAGTAGCAGGGGCGAGTGTGGTTTTATATGTTGTTCGGCTCTGAAGTTCTCCTTTATAAACGGCCTCAGTGTTTTAATGTTTAACCTGTGATATGTGTGCCAATCCAACTGTAGCATTTCTTTAGCTTTGTGTTGAAAGCTGAATATGTTCTCTTCTACCACAAGTGAGCCTGTAATATGTCTGAATTGGAAGTAACAATGTTTTGAGCCAAAGGATTGGAATCATGAGGCATGCTGGGATGCACAGATGCTCATTGTAGCCTGTGGTCTAAAGGATTTGAATCAAAGGGATTGGCCCTATTAAGAGAGGTAGTGTGTTCTAGCTACCTGGACATCGGACACTGATAAGCATTTATACCTTACGGATTTAAGCCAAGTTTGGCAAATATAATTTAATTCCTAATATTAACAGCACTACAGAAATAGTTCATTTCTATAAAAAAAAAGGATAATTATGTTAAGCCTAAAATGTCAATCTGAAGTCTTGCTGTGTCTTTAAAAATTTATTCTCCATGACGGTACTCCATATTTTTTCATATTAAAACTAGAAACTTAAATGTATTTCGATTTTGATTTGTTTGCTTGTGTAGCACTGAATGGCAAATTACTTGAATGGCATTGATGGAAAATTATTTGTGGTTTACAAAAAAAAAATACAGGGAACAAAATTTTAAAAGTTTGGAAAGGATATGTTTTGAGCCTCTGAGACAATACATTGTTAAACCATCAAATTGGATGGATGGCAAACTTTGAATCATGCCACAATTTCCCTATTTGATTTGGATCTAGACTTTGACTGAGCCATTTTATTACATCAGTATTCTTTTGCAGTTCTGGGTTATGGTTTCTATTGCAAATTTGACTTATTGCTATACAGTTGATTTTCCCTGTTAGAGGTTTGCTAATACACTGGATAATGTGAAACAGAAAACAAGTTGCATACATCATAAACTTGAGAAATTTGTGCACATGTTTGAGCTTATTGTGGACTAAGTTAAATTCAGTAAAATGTTTAAGAACAGCCAAGGAATTACCAAAACGGATATTCTGGAACATCTAGATTAAACTTTAAACTCAAGCCAGTTTAACATCTACATAATCTAATGCAATAAATAATAATAATAATAATAATAATAATAATAATAATAATATATACTTTTTTGATCCCGTAGGAAATTGTTTTTGGTGTAAACCACACCGAGGCAGCCGTTTTGCAGGCGCCAGGTAGACAGTGGCGCAAAGGCTCTTGCCTAAGGACCCACTCTGAATGTTGTGTATTTTTGCCCTGGGCTGGATTCAAACCGGAAAGCTCATTACATTTCTCCTATCTCAATCCTGTTAAAGATTTATAGGATATCCCCAAAAGCAGGATCTCTGCCAGGAAACCATATAGCTCCATAGGCCAACCAAAATCTAGTTTTTAAGAAAGTTGTTCAGCTCTGAAAAAAATAATTTGGCCCTGGTCTCAGATCCATGCCTTTATTTCTTTAGATATGTTAACTGTAAAAAGCTTTTGAAATTTAAATTTTGTTGTTTCTTCTTAGCAGAAGTGGGAATGAAGGCGTGTGTGCAGTAGGGAAAAAAATATTGTGTGACCCTTAAAGTTAGAAGTATTAATGTGATTTCATGAATCTCAGTTGATTTGGCCATTTTTAATCTCTAACAAATACAGTTAAAGCATGTCTGCAGAAGTTTAACGGAGGTCAGCCCTGGCTGCATGCCGGAACCAGTATCTTATATAAACCACCAAGGTGAAGAATGCATCTGGGCACCCTTGACAGTAAACACACGAGCTTAAATATAGAGTGCAAGAGGAGCATTTCACTATGTCCTGTGGTGAAGATGTACTGGACATTCACACCCAAACACGTTAGGTTCCTCTATCCTTGTGGGGACTTTCCATTGACTTCCATTAATTTGTCATACATTTCTTAAGCCTAACCATGATATTAACTGTAAACCTAACCTAACCAGTACATGCCTAACCCTAAATGTAACCCTAACTCAGTTCACACTATTGTCATACACCTAACCCCTGTCCCAAAAGCACCATTTGTGCCAATGGGAACAGGTTTTGGTCTCCACTAGGAGCAGTCGACCCCACAAAGATAGTATTTTTTCAAAAAATATTGCGACAAGGTTGGAAAAACAGGAACACACACACACACACACACACACACACACACACACACACAGACACCCCTTTTTTAAACTTTTCCTACTTTTATGTCTGTGCATTTGAGCTGAAGTAAATAAATAAATACATAAATACATAAAATCGATTCAAAACAGGTTTTACCGTTTATACAAATTAAATAATACTCAGAGGGAGACCATAAAAACGCAGGTGCTCAACTTTTCCGTTCTTGTTGCTCACTTCTCAAACAATTGCACTACCTAAACCCAATCTGGCTGTGGCGTTACGCAAAGATTGTTTAACTTTTTCTGGAGTAAACTCAGGGTTTGACCTGGATCTGGTCCTATTTCAATTTAAATCAACAAAATAAAAGGCATCTGCACTAAGGGCAGACTGTTGTTCTTTTATCAGTCTTTTTTTTCCAACAAAGTATTTATTTTTATTTTTGCAGATACATTGTTTCCCCTTGTGCTCTTGTGTCTACCTTTTACATTGCAATTCCAGTCTGGTCCTCTTTGCTTTATTTATTTCTCAAGCTCTGTCTTATCTTTCCATAATCGCATATACTTAGGTTGTACTTACTTTGTAATCTGAAAAGGATGCGCCGTGGATTCCAATAATACGATTCATTTTTCTTTGATAATAACAAAGTAGTTTTGAATTTGAATTTCAAGTTTCATCTTTGTAATATGATTTAATTCAGTTTTATAATTTGTGATGTCCTGGTGCACGTGTCCTCTCAAGGAACTTTACAAGAAAAGATCAGAAGACTTCCCCCTTTCGAAAGCACTCGGGGTCCTTAAACACCAAGCTCTTCTGCAAAGAACGGAAAAGCAGTGAAAAACAAAACAGAATCAAGAATAAAGTATTCATTTCTAAAGTTAAGAAAAAAAGCCTAAGAGCATTACTTTTTTGCCATATAGTTTTACTGCCTAAAATAGTTAATATTATCCTGGTTTATGTAAAATCCCTTTAAAAGCACTTATCGTATTCTTTAGTTCTTTTTTCCAACATTGTAAAAAATAAAAACAGCCACAAAAAACTACTTAGTCGATGAGTGTCTTGTGAGCGTAGTGTGCTGTTGCTTTTTGTTTTCTTGCAATAAACATTGGACCATCTGCTGAGCAGTTGAGGCAGAGGGGTTGACATTTGAAGACTATACCACAACAGAACCCGGGCCAGGCTAGGAAACATGTTGGCACAAGGCTTTGCTGAACCTTTCATGTGGAAACATAGAAAAACACTACTGCTTGATCTGCAATGTTTTGCAGCTCTAACCGACCGATAGGGTCACTGACAAGTCCTGCGTGCCCTTGATGTCACCATCTCCTTCTTGTAGCACTGAAATGTATTATCACTCAGTGATCAGAATATCAACATAGTGTAACTCTATTTTTTGGTGATATGTCTCCTAATGTAACACAGGAAGTGTGACACTAAAATGTTATCGCAATTTCGTCTTTTTTTAAAAGCTCCCATTAAACTCATTTGGAGAATGAGCGAAGGAAGAACTAATTACATTTCTGTACAAATCAGTCACCTTCATTACAAAATAAAAAAACATATCTTTAACTATGTTAGACAGAGCACACACGATTCAAATAGTCCATTTGATTAAACAATAATCAAGTTGCAAAAACAAGTAATAGAGATAATTGCTGAGCTGCTTTTAAACATGATGTTTTCCTTTTCTGTTTGATTATGCAGATCCAACCAGCCCTAAGGCAGTTGGGTATTTAAACAATGTGAGAATTGAGTTAATCTTGACAGTTAAACAAACACAAGCAGAATATTCTAACCTGTTTTTTATTTATTTTTTTATTTTCAGGGTTCCATCGCAATGAGGATATGAAGGCTGTTGATGTGCTTCCTATCCTCAAGGAAAAGGTTGCCTTTCTCTCAGGTCAGTTACACTTGCTGGATGCCATTTACATTTTACAAACGTTTTTTCTAATCTTTTGTACATATTTTGTAAATGATCAGTAAAAATTCTGCCATTGCAAAGTAAATACATAGAGGCGCTTTGGTTGTGGTTTTCATGATTTGTTGTGAACAGAAATCTTTAGAAGTATATGCTAAAAATTTATATAGCCATACAATTAGCAGTATTATAAATAATATTGTCTTTTAGAAGTTTAACATTCATTCCAAATGTTAGTTTAAGTAAATCTAATTTATTTATTTCTATATGCTATTAGAAGTAAACAGATTGAGGTAACGTAAATAGTAAATAGTAATGGAGATTCTACCAGTAAGCAAGTGGAACCGTGTTTATTGTAGTTTTTAAGAGGGAATTCCTTGGGATTCCAAATATTTTGTGTAATGTATATGTATATATATATATATATATATATATATATATATATATATATATATATATATATATATATATATATATATATATATATATATATATATATATATATATATATATATATATAGGGAGAAAAATAGTATAGTTAATCTGGGTCCTAAAGCCTGATTCCCGACTCCTGATATGATAATATCTCGAGAGTTTAAAGACAACATCCTCATTGAATGTGTTTGCACAAATTAAGGGCGAGTCTTACCTTTGCCCTGATGTTTTACTGGTTGATTTTAGAGTGATGTCTGTTACGAATGTAGGGTCAAGTGTTGAAGTGCCATCAAACAGAAGCATGAAATTGTGAGGCCAGTCATAAAACTGTGATGCAGCGAACCCTGCATGTTAAATTATCCGATATTTAGTAACTGATGTTGAAGAAACAACCTTTCCTATTTGTTGTACACTGGGGCATTAGTGTCAGGAATTTATGTATCCTTCACAGATAAGTCATTAAACAACTCCAATATGCTTCTAATCAACATTTAATAAGGGAGTAAAACTCAAAAATGTAAAATGTAATGTTTTTTAGTTTTTTATTTAAATGTAATGTTTTATGCAATTAAAACTAGTGAATGTACTTTGTACTGTACTGTGTTTAGCACTGGAATGCACTAGTGTTCACATGTACTGGCTAGTTATCATAGCTGTGTATCTTTGAGCTGTTGACGAGCAAGCACCCTAATGATGGGACTTTAAGACTTTTTTTTACGGGCATGTCTTTTTCTTTCACCCTGTTTGAGATTTAAATGGCGTTGACATAATTTGCCAATGTTTTCTGCAGTTGCTTTGTCATTGAGATGCCGATGTATCATCAGGAGACTAATCTGACCTTACTCTTTCGTTTAATGCCGCATGGCCATGACTAACTGC
Organism: Orestias chungarensis; assembly: GCA_032876305.1. Lineage (NCBI taxonomy): Eukaryota > Metazoa > Chordata > Actinopteri > Cyprinodontiformes > Cyprinodontidae > Orestias > Orestias chungarensis. The sequence continues at coordinate 74,887 of JAVLVB010000480.1, read as the reverse complement.
TGGCATATTTACAAATACTTCTGACACTGACAGAACGTAGTCTCCCAACACTTATGGTCTTGTACAGTCCTCAACTCAAATTTATTACGGTATTTAACTTTGTTGTAGTTAACTAACAACAATTAGGAAACTACAAAAACTATCTTTGAATACAATACAAAGATTGTCGGTTGACCTGTTTAAGTAGTTTAGCTCATAGGAAATGTTTGTCTAGTTTCCGAGGTTTTCATTTCATTTGTGATTACCAAGAATGGTATTGACCCAGCAAATAGTGAAGTTGACGTAATCTGCTGCTTTTGTCATCCTGTTGTTTTGTCAATAGGTGGTAGAGACAGACGTGGAGGTCCAATTCTCACTTTTCCAGCACGGAGCAACCATGACCGAATAAGACCTGATGACCTGCGCCGGCTTGTAGCGTACCTGGCAACTATTCCAAAGTAAGGAAAATACATAAATTTGATCTCTTAGATTTTGATGATGGAATGAACTAAGTAAAATTTTTTTTTTTTTTTTTTTTTTTTGAGAATGCAGCAGCATCTTTTTCTGTTTGTTTGATTTATTAACAGCACCAATATATCTACTGGTTCATGGAAATGGGTAATTTTATGCTGTTAAGTACATGGTCAGAAACTCAAATGGAGGGCTCTTTACATTAGTGTGGACACTCAGTAGTAGTAGTGAGAATCTTTTGACACAATTACGATTTAGAAGGATACATTAAATTACTGACACAAATTTGAACCACAGTGGGTGGAACTGTTTAATTAACATTTTTTACAGCCTTGGTTTCTGCAAATAAATTCTGGGTTCTTTATATTAAACTAAAAGGCCTCAAAATTTTTCTGTTGGGCTTCTTTAATACTAATAAATAAGTATTCAAAAAAACCTACTTAATAGAAAGTATTTCAGGCTTGTTCTTGTCAGTACTTTACAGAAAATAGACTTATTACCATCTCCTAGAATGTACCATGCTATGGTTCTTTTATTGCAAGAAGCACAAAACACTCTTGGGTGTATTATTTGTTAATGCTGGGGACATACGTTTTTGTATGACTGAGGTATTTAAAATTAATTTAGGAAAGCACAAGAAAGTGTCAGAGGCTATTTAAAAGAAGGGTTATATTTTATACATAAGCTTTCCTTGGGTATAGATGGTGCCAGATTTTGAGGCTTACTGTTAAGTAAGCCTCGAATTCCACCTAAATAATGGAGGTAGAATAGTATCATTCTAGATCTATCAAGTACTTTATCCTATTTGCCCAAGTGTATTTTCTGTGCCTATCTTGATGGCCACATGCCCTTTGCTCCACTATCATGTGGTATCCTGCAGGGCTCAGTTCTGAGCCTTCTCCTCTTCATCTATTACCTCGTCCATGTTGTCTCTACTTTTAAGAAATATGAGATTTATTTTCATTGTTATGCGGTCAACACACAGATGTATGTACAACTAAAGAAAACTGACTCCACCTCTCTGTTTTTATGTTTGTAAGATTTGATAGCCTAGATGGCCCTAAATTCCTCATACCATACTGACACAAAGATGCATGTGGTAAATGTCAGTTCCAGTGAAGACTCTCCAAATACTGTTGTCTCCTTGGCCCAGTACCTAAGGGCTGTTATTACAAAATTTAAGCCTATATTTTCTAAACAGCATTTTGAAATTGTCATTCCTGCGTTTGTAGCCACTTCCGTAGATTTTTGTAATGCACTCCATGAAGGAGTCAGTGATTCTTGATTATCGTTTAATCAAATGGACTATTTATAGCATTCTGGTCCACTGGGTGTTTAAGATACGTTAGAAATAACATTAGTATGGTATAAAAAGTATACTTTTTTTTTAGAAAGCAATTCCTTGAGTGTTCTGTCTTTGCAACGGTGCGTCCTTGGAATAAGAATGTTTGAAACTTTTGAAAACCTAGAAATCAGCTCTGCTGGCAATGTTGACTTGTCCAGCCAAGTCAACATTGAGTCTTTCATTTACAAAAACTGTAACAATAATATCCAGGCTTATCGCTAACATGTTTCTAATGACAATTGCAATCATTTTGACTTCAAAACTCTGAAGCCTTTTTTACAGCCACTATTCTCTAAAACCCAGTGTGATGTTACCTACTGTAATATAAATAGTTTGAATGTACCCACCAAAGGACTAAAACAAAAATTTATTTATTAGATTATTTGGAAATTAGCTATAAAAATCTTATTAGTTATTCTTGCTATGTTACCTCAAAATTAACCAAATGCAGATTTCTTCATGTTGTTCATTCACCTTTTGATAAAGCACACCCAATGGCTCCAAATTTTGAAAAAAACCAAGCAATTTCACTGTATAAAGATAATAGCTTTATTTGCTTGTTTACTCAGTAACTCATTGGTCGACTTTCCCACCTTGCTTGGTTTTTAAACAATAAACTAGGGGGAACAGATAGTTGGAAGGATTTGGGTTTAGATTTTCATTGTCCCTCTTTGTTCTCAATTTCTGTGTTTAATTACCATCCAGCTTTGTAGAAAAGCTACTTCTTTAGGTAGGTCAAACATCTTTGAAGTCTTCCTTTTGGGTCTTGTTGCTGTTTAGAAGGTGCTGTCAGCAATTTAGCATTGTGTTATCTATATTTTTGACAGATCAGTTTTTTCATATGTGGCGGTTATCCTTTCCTGCACCTATATTTTCTGTGCTGTCACAAAGATTTGTATCCAAAAGCCTTAAACATGTAGCCACAGGACTAACTTGCAGAGCTGTGCTGTGAATTGCGTGCAACTTGGAAGGCACCTTTAATGGGTAGCTGCGGGGTGTTCTGTTTGGACTCACTTGTGATTAGCTTGGAGTTGCAGTTTGTTCTCTGCAACCCATGATCATCTCTGTGCAATATTTTTCAGCGCTTTGCAGGTCGATTGCTTTAAAACGTTTCTCAACTTATTATTTCCAACACTTTTCTGGTGGTAAGTGATGATTTTAATTAGTTGCAGCACAAACAGTCCTCAGGCTGACTACATGAAGATGTATTTTTTTCAAGGTGCCAAAAGTAAAATGTGTTCATTTATTTTAGTATGTGCTTAGGCTCTCACACTGGTGTATAAAACGTAATAATACTGCTGACTGATTTAACTTAACGGTTTTTCTGGGGGGGTTTTGGACAAATTTCTTTGGGAAGATTGTTGATTAAAATGAAAAAAAAATTATTTCCGAGTATATAATCAAGTATAATATTCTGTCAAATGTATTGAAGAAACAGAGGAAAATTTTACAACATCCAGAGCTATAGGTCCTGTCTTGAAAACCAATTTGTACTTCTATGCGGTCCATAAAGTAATTATATAAACATTAATTTGCTTATTTGCTGCTTTTTATCTGATTATGGTGTCTGCCCTGTCTGTAAATTATTCTTTAACCAGTGCATGTTCTAGGAGTTAGCTTTCACATAATAGTGAAAAAACAGGTGCAGTAATCACTTAGTTGACCAAATAATTAGTAGAATCAGTTTCTTTCATTTTCCATTTTTAAAGTTCAAATAAATATTTAATGTTTACTTTTGGACTATAACGAGTTATTAATTCTTTTTACACAAAATCATCTCAAAATATTTGAGAGGAAAATGCTCTGTTTTACACCCAGATTTGTGTGATTGTTAACTTCCTGTATTTGTTTTGATTCATTGTGTATGTGAGGTAGGAGCGGGTGTTACATAGCTCTGTAGTTGGAAAATAATAATTTCATATTTTATAAGAAGTCATGACTACAGATTCTCCATTTTTAATTTTGTTAAGCATCATCAGTTAATCGTTAGCATGGTTCCAGAAGACTGTCAATGTTTACTGCACTGTTTGAGTAATATAAAGTGTAAAACAGAGAATGTTTGCAGCAATACATTCAGCTTATGGTCATTTTCCTACTTCTAAATCGTTGTTGATGCAGCCTGAATAATGAGCCTTCACAAGATACATTTTCTTGAATAATTTTCACTATTATTGTCAGTGCAACCTGGTAGCTCTGGGTCGCTAATGAGGAGAATATAACATTTAGGATTTACTACGAGCTCATCAACAATCAGGACCAGTCAAGCACAAAATTGGACAGTTCCAGTCACCAGATGGTTTCTCTGTGCCTTTCTGGATAAGAAATCATGTTGGTGACCAGTTAAGCGGTGTAGTTTCTCAGAGGGGTGATAGATTTTTCTCACCAGTTCTACTCCTCTTCCTCTACCCTAACCCAAACTCTGCTAGTGTTTTTTTTTTTTGCACCCCTAATCCTTCTATACCAGCCTTTTCTCTCTCTGTTTCCCTCCTCTCCTTTTTCTGTCCGCTGTTTTCTCTCCCCATTTGGCCGCTGCTCTGTTTTCAGAGTGAGGTCAGCCTGAGATAGAGCAGGAGGGCCTGTGTCTGTTTCAGTGTTACAGCTAGACACATGCACAACATATCCTTTAATGCTAAGAAATAACCTTTTATGGGCTTGTTCAACAGCATGACTCCTGGTGAGTAGCAGTGGAAATTTTAGCGCTCTAATGTTTTTAACTGCCTTTTTTTTCACATAACGCTTTAGAGAACAGGACCATCTAACTAAAAATATTAACCAAATATGTTTTTTGCAGGATCCTAATTATTTATTTTGACTTTATTTCCCTTAGGAAATATATTTCATTCAGGTAATTGAGAGGATAACTTACTTTTTTGTTTTTGTAATGTTTTCCGTAGTGAGGAGGTGGCTAAACATGGCTTCACTGTCATTCTGGACATGCGTGGTTCTAAGTGGGACAGTATCAAACCGCTGCTAAAAATCCTGCAGGAATCATTCCCCTCTTGCATCCATGTTGCACTCATCATAAAGCCAGACAACTTTTGGCAGAAACAGAGGACCAACTTTGGCAGCTCTAAATTTGAATTTGAGGTGAGTAATTCTTTATTTTCAACTATAAGAAGGGATAACTTTACTGATACTCAGGGTTTTTTTTTGTTTTTTTGCAAACCAATATATTACCTTTTATCACCCTTTCTGTGAGCATTATTTGTATAATTTCCCTGGATATTTTATATATATATATATTTTCTAAATTGTACTAAATTTCAAGTTTCTTACTAGTCTGAAACAAATCTGCGTCTCTTTAGCTCCTATTGGACTAATGCACTGTGACAGCAGTACTGTTCGGTCCCGCTTGGCCATTTGTAGCTGGTATATTTAGTTCTGACCCAGTTATCACAGAACCAGGATAAATAGGACATGCAGAGAAGTTCATCCTAACTTTACTTATGTACTTTCAGAGGGGTCAGAGTTTGTTTTTCCACAGCCAAACAGGATGCTGCCAGTTTAATTCTGTCAGACTGACTGCTAAGTTCAAGACCCACGGGAGATAATCAAGATGGACTCAACATGTAATCCTGTTGAGTTTTCACAACTGCTGCTGATCATTCCAGAAGTGCGAGATGTTTTATCTGCAAATCCCTTGTGCCCTTTAGTTTACTAGACCATAAAACAAACTGGTATTTATTACGGATGCATTCACACAGAGGGAAATTCACCTTTTTTCCCTCACATCTTATTATGAGAACCTCTCTGAAAAAGGTTCAGATGTCTCCCTTTTTTCTATACAATATAACCAAAGTAAATATTGTCATTGGTATGCCTGTTTAAATTCAAAACAAAATCCGGTCGTACCTCCAGTTTCAAATCTGCCAATTTATGAGGTGTTTTTATTATGTCTGCCCTTCTCCATTAAAGCCAACACTTTCTGTTTTCTCTTCTTGTTAGTTTAAACTCTTATGTTTTGTTAGATATAGAGTAGCATAAATATTTTTTTCACCATAACTATTTATAAAATGGCAGATATAAAGCCAGATAAACTGCTAAACTGCACGTTTTTTCTTTTTCAAACTTTATCTAATATTTGGGTAATGTTTTGAAATGTTAACATTTTAGAACAGAGACAATATAAAAATCAGTTCGTGTGATTTAATTAAATTTTTTTAATCTTGATTGTTCTTTTTATTTCCTTTGTATTACAATCAACCTCTTTTTTCTGTCTTTATAACTATTTTATTTTATCGTCTCTGATTTTATGTATGCCTCATCTGTTAACCCTCCACAGACAGTGATGGTGTCCTTAGAAGGTTTAACCAAGATTGTCGACCCTTCCCAGCTCACAGCTGATTTCGATGGCAGCTTAGAGTACAACCACGATGACTGGATTGAGGTTTATTTTTTGCTCCCTCTTTTCTATTTTCTAGTTGTTAATTTGGTTTAAAATTTTGTAGGTCTTCTATTTTTGATAAGACCAGCTTTGTTACAATTGAATTTTCACTTTACAAACTTTCATCCCAGGTGCGCCTATCCTTTGAGACTTTTGCCAGTGACGCAGCACGAGCTTTAGCAAGACTCGAAGAGCTCCAGGAAACCTTGTCCCAGCGCGATCTCCCACGGGACTTGGAGGGGGCCCGGCGGCTCATGGAGGAGCATTCCGCGCTGAAGAAAAGGGCTACAAAGGCTTCAATAGAGGAGCTTGACACGCAGGGACGTAGACTGGTCCAGCGGCTACAGTCACAGACCGCGGGGGGCGGCAGTGAAGGAGGATACAGTAGCCGTGACGTCGCAGCCATTGGAGACTCCAATGATCACCATCACGGTCTTCTAGGACATCCAGACGTGCACAATCTGGTAGCTAAAGTGACTTCCTTGCTGGATAAGCTGCACGGCACAAGACAGAATCTGCAGCAGCTGTGGCACATGAGGAAGCTGAAGTTGGACCAGTGTTTCCAGCTGCGGCTGTTTGAGCAGGACGCTGAGAAGGTCTGAGCGTATCTTCTTTAATTTTAAAATTTTACATTTGCTGCATAGTATGTAAAGATAAAAAAGTACTACTTAGTTAATCCTGATGGATGTTTGACCTGCTTTACACCATGATCCTATATAGATACAGACAGGCATAAATCAGTTCGTACCGTGACAGCTCAATGAATCTATGCTTCATTTCTCTTCAACAATGATTAACTTCTTCCTATAATGTTTTTAAAGGTAATAATCATGATAAAGGGTAGTTTATTGGTGTATGAGGAGCTGAGGAAGAAGATTGAGCCTCTTGTTAAGATGTTAGGTACAACATTGTCTCTTAAGTAGCGTCTGCCATTATAATTTTGAGGAATTTTTCGTGGGCAACGTGGATGCAAGAGGTAACGCAACCTCATGTTGATCAGTCGGTTTGTGCAGATGGTAAAAAAGAGTAAAGGAAACCATGAAAAGTTGGTCACTTTTTAATCGACCCACCTTTTTCTGTTAAGTATAATTGCTTTTAAGAAGAACTACAGTAGTAAGACTACGAAAAACAATTCTTGTCAAAACAAAGTTCGGAGTATATCTTTTTATGATAAAACAAAACTGAAAAGAATGCTTTTAAAGTAGAAAAAAAAACATGGCCAATGTTAAAAATGGGGGGGAGACCTGGTTTAGTTTTATGGCTCTGCAGGGCAAAAATAAATCTCAAGACTACCGGGTCAAACCAGAGAGAAAGCTAATTCTCATTGCAGGTCACAGGTCATCCATGTAATCCTCACCTTCATGACATATGGAAAGCATTGTAGAATGTTTACATTTGCAGATCCTAATCCTTTATAACATGTGTCATGCCAATATCCAAAGTTTGCTCTGTAAGATTCCATTTTCCTTGGCAGATTAAATGAAATGTCCAGCCAAGTCAACAATGAGAAGGAAGTTCAGATCAGTGTTAGGCGTGGAACAGATACTGTGTGGAAGATAGTGTTAAACATTTGTTAGTTTTACCTATTTGAGATGAATTGGTAGTTTTTTATTTATTTAAACGTAATACCAACACAGTCAGTCATCAGTATATGACATTAACATACAGTAACTGCTGGAAGATATAGCCACACAGCACCTTTTGCCGCACCTTCTTGCATAACCTAAAGATATCCGATATCTATTCACACTTCTGTGAACTGTGAAGAACGTCTTGGTAGGAACCAAACACAACTAGTATTTTGTTCGATTTATTGTATAACAACAAAGCTTTAAAAAAAAACTCGTCTTTAGAAATAAGTGTTCAGATGATGGATGAAAGATTTTGAGTAATCACGGACCCCCAACAACACGAATCTTGTTCTTATAGTTGTAGTTACTCAACATAAGATGGAAAAACGTTTTTATTTTAAATGGATCCTTTGAAGAACAGTTTCCTTTCTCTCTTCCCCTTACGTCTGCAGATGTTTGATTGGATCATGCACAACAAGGGGCTTTTTCTCACCAGCTACACTGAGATTGGAGGGAACCACCAGCATGCTGTGGAGCTGCAGACGCAGCACAACCACTTTGCAATGAACTGCATGGTAAGATTAAGTATATTCTTGCCTTTAAATGAGTCGGTTCTTTTAAGACTTTTTACACATATGTGTAACAATTGTTGACTCTAGTGATAGATGGAATTAATCCTCCGTGAAACCATCACACAGTACTTCACTCTTTTATGCAGGCTGTGGCCAGCGCTACACTCACATCCCCCCTTAATTACTCTGCTATATTTATTAGTTGGTCTTATAAATAATAAATAAATTGGAGGACATTGGGTTGTGTCATCTGCATTCTTGTAGTATTATATCCTGCAACAGAAAGCACACTGGTTCTTATCTGTGTTTTGTTTTTACAGTTATTACAGTTTATTGTGTCCAGTTTCCTTTCTGTCATTAGCTTTTAATGGATTTAGTAATAAATAATTAATTAAACAACCGGAACCTAAATCAGGCTCCGGTTGTTGTAGGAGAATAATTTACCACATCATTACCTCTGTTTCAAACTGAAGCAACCCTTACACATTAGATTAAATTATAGGTAAGGGAGGGGTAAAAGCACAGCATTGTGGCCTAAAGTCTCCCATGAATTTCCTGGGGTAACAAACTGCTGTCATTGACAACACAAGAGCCCAGCAACAGGGTTAGTCACCACCCACAGGTAACTCTGGTTGGAACAGCCACTCACCCCTGAGAATACATAATGGAAATGCTGTGTTTTTGAGCACATTATCGCAATCTGCCCACATGCATGCATACAGTCAGGTTAGCTCAGACTGGCCACTACCACCTCCACCCATTCTTTCACAGGAAGCGCAGCTTCCTCTTCCTGTTGCTTGCACGACAGAATGGAAACACAGTGTCAAACTTTGTTTATGTGTTCATGGACAAAGGCTACTTAAATACTAGTATTGTTTTGTTAGGATTTTCCACTATGTGGGGAATAATGCAGAATAAAAAGGGTAATATTTTTAATTGTATTTATTAATTAATTATAGATGAAGATTAAAGGGTTGAATTAGTTATAACTAAACGCTAAGAAGTTATAACTAAAAGCTAAGAAAGGCTGTGTAATGTAATTTATGTGTCGCAATTTCTGTTGCTTTAAAGCTTTAAAAAGTTTATACAGTGATGTTACTGTTATGCCCCCTATAGGATATACTTCCTAAATGCAGCTGGCGAAAGGCAATTTTCACTGACATTTTACACATTTATTAAGGCGACTCATGCTAGCGTTTAAAACATGTTGTGAGTGCACTTTCTTTTATTTTTATCGCGGTGTACCTTTCTTATATTGTCACTCCAAAAGTGCGATAAATCTGGATTAAACTACTTGATATTGTTGCCTGACTATTATGTCTCTCAATTGTGACACAGAAAAAATAAATTCAGGTTACCCTCTAGATTCCCTTCTATGTAGTAATAAACTTGCACTTTTAAATTTTTTTAAACGTAATATAAACATAATATATATATTGATACATGAATAAAAAATAGGTTTTAATTATATATATATATATATATATATATATATATATATATATATATATATATATATATATATATTTATATGGTACTTTCATTTTTTTCTCTCAATATATCAGACGGGAATAAACACACTTGGCAGTTAATCTATTTAATTTTGCAAAACAACAATGAAAATCTATGTTTTTAAGTAGGACATTGGTTATTTGCTAGTACCAAAGTATACAGAGGTTTTAAATAGGTATAGTTTCAAAACCACAGATCTTTCCATTGTGGTTTTATGTTCTTCAAAGCCAGTGCTGGGGTGACCAGATTTGTCTGCAGCCCTATTGTGTACGAAATCACAAAGTGCTTTCCTTTTCCAACCTATTACTGCACTCTGTCTTTATTACATTTTTCTCATTTATTTCCTAAAATGCCAGTTTGAGGTAGTGGCTAGCACTGTTGCCTTGCAGCTAGGAGGTTCTGGGTTCAATTCCACCTTGGCTCATTCTGCAAGAAGTTTGCATGTTCTCCCTGTGCATGTGTGGGTTCTGTCTGGGTACTCCAGCTTCCTCCAACAGTCCAAAAACATGACTTCCTAATTTAAAGATGATGAAAGACAGTTGACCAGTTGGAGCAACTGCCTCAAGTGAAGCATCACAGGTAAGATCAATATATATATATATATATATATATATATATATATATATATATATATATATATATATATATATATATATATATAAACAAGTGATTTTTCCACCCGGTCCACTGTCTTCTGCCATCTTTAAATTTGGAGCGGGCTGTGCTTTATGTGATCGTGGATCAATTACGCCGCATCGTGACGTCTGGCTGCAAAATCCACCTGTAAGCATAATCCAACTAACTAATCTCCATGTTGTACTTGTGTTACTTTCTAAAGAGTTTAAGAGCTAAAGTGTTTTATGGTCAGTCCAATAATCCCTTGAAAACTACTATGAAGTTAAACAGCTATTTATTTTATGCTTTTTTTTTTCTAGACAATATGTCTAGATTTAAAATGTATAATTAAATGTAATTTATAGCACTATTAAAATTGTTATATTTTAGATGTGTTAAGTCAGTCACTACCTGTTATGGCCCGTTTTGACCCAAAACTCTACCTTATTGACAAATTTAACATGAGTACAATGGTTGAACAGTTAAGTCTAAAGGAAATACCAGGTGCATTTAAGACAGTGGATCCCCTTCATCCAACTCCAGATTTTCAACAACTACACAGATAGGGAAATTAATCCCAAACAAGATTATTGGAGCGGAAGGGATTCAGTATCAATACAGGGCTACTCTAAGGTTTAGGCCCTTTAATGTACAAGAAATTGTTATTCTTGAGAGAAAAGCAGAAGATTGGACATAGGAATGCTTTTAATTCTTGTAAAGGGACCTTTATGCCTATTTATGAAAGAGAAAACTGCTTATCCCAGAGTTTTGCAGACTTTACCCGTTATTTAAAAACACCTTTAGAGGGTCCTCATTTGACCCAGTGTGGACCCGTGGTGTGATTTGGTGGGGAGTTGTACTAAATCACTTAAAATCTCTGAACATGCTGTTCATTAATGACTCAGTCAGGAACCAGAAACTTGAATTTTATATTAAACAACAGTTTCCAAAGAAATGTAATCTCATATGCACAGATTTGTTGTTCTAAAAAGAAATCAA
>JAVLVB010000480.1:47176-63339 GCA_032876305.1 Orestias chungarensis | reverse complement strand
ATATATATATATATATATATATATATATATATATATATATATATATATATATATATATATATATATATATATATATATATATATATATATATATATATATATATATATATATATATATATACCCTAGTGGGAAGAGAAACTGCTACACAGAAATCCAACCCAAACATTCCAACATAACAGAATTGAGCTCTTTCTAACATTAATGTTCTAAGACTTTATATGAGTAAATATGCATAAATAACATACACGGATGGATGAAATAGAAGTTTCAGTAATGGAAAGCCTCTGCGCAGTGGTAGAATGTGTTCCTCCCCCTTCTCGTTGTTGTATATCTCACATCCACTCATCTCTTTACATATGTAATGTAAGAAGCTCCCCCATCTGCATCTGCACAACTCCCCGTCTTTCTTGACCTCAACAGGTTCCAGGAAACTCTGAAGGACGCTAATAGTCTTCAGTCTGGAGTATCTTTTCATATTGGACAGAGGTTTAACCCATGAGCCTTTGGCTTATTTTAGCTGTAAAACCTGGCTTGTTTCTTTGAGAATATGTCATGTAGTTTTGAAAGCAAAAGGTATTTTTTTTTTAATTTATAAAATACAGTAAGAAATTATGTATTAGAACACAACGTTAAACATGAAGGAAACATGTAGGTAAATCATCTATTGCACTTGATTGACATAACTTGGAGAATACCATGAAAATATGATATGAACATGAGGGCTTTTTTTTTTTTTTAAGCAATGCACATAGGAGTTAAATACTGGTCTACAATGACCTAAAATCAACATCTGCAGTCCGATGTGAAGCATGTGTCGTTCTTCAAGCTGTTGTAAAAAATAAAAAAATGTCTTTCACTGTACATGTACTTCTGAAAAGATACAAGAAAAAAATATCATTCAGACCATAACACTACATACCATAATGTTTATTTGTGCTTAGGTAGACACTGGATTCTGAAGCACCTTACCTGAAGGACTTCATCATTTAAGACATGTAGCTCTTTTGCTGAGTTCAAAGCTAAGTCATTGGAAATGTGATAGTTTGTCTTACACCAGTTGTTCGTGTCTGTTTAAAGAGACAGTTAAAGAAAAAGAAGCTTTAAATGAGTGTTTTCATGGTTTTTCATTTCATTCTTTACTGTTTCTTACCCATTGTTTCTTGCAGTTTTTGTATTTCCTCTTGTAGCATGCTCTTTTCCTCATTGACTTTCAAATAGATCCCTGCCTGTGCGTTAACTGTTAGTGATAGAAAAGGCACGCAAGGTGTCTTAATTTCGGAAAGAAACACAACAAAGTACTTTACAAACAAGACATTTAACTGTACCAGTGGTTACCAATGTATAATAATAATTATGTATGATTTGTTGTCTGATATACTATAATTACTGTAATAGGCTGACCATTGTATGCTTTGTTTGATAGAATGTCAGATTAAAAAATCAAATATGTGGTCTGGCAATTTTAAAAATGTAACATTTCATACAAGGCATTGCGCATTACAGACTTAAAAAATTACACCATTTGATCAGTCTCAAGAAAATTTGTCAACGTCTGAAATATTTCAAAAGTACTTACCAACTATGCACAGACCAATCAGCACTCCAATCGACAGTACGCACAGCAAAGCCAACCCCAACGATATTTTCTTAAAGAGTTCTATTTAACAGAGAATAAATGAAAACAGTTGTGCTGTGTTTTTACCTTGGACCATTTTCTTTAATTGTATTTTAAATAAAACACATTACCTGATTGGTCTTGTTTCCCTTTTCCTCTGTTTCCATTTTGTGAAGGCCATCTTAAAGTCTGGTACCTGGTAGGCTGAGGCAGTTTGGGAGGCTGTGGGATGTTTTGGATATTAGTTTGCAGGGTGTCCGGGATAGCTGGTAGAGTGGCTCTTCCCGGCAGTGGCAAACCCTGTATTTGTCTTTTGTCATTACCAAGCGTGTCTCCATTGTCGTAAGTGTCATCTTGGTCTTCCCACTGGTCAGGATCCATTGCCATGTATTCACTTTCAGTATTCTCGTTTGGCGCTGGGGCCTCCATTCCGTCGAGCTGGTTTGCTGTGTGTGAGTCAGCTTATGTTCAGTATGCCTGAAATACCGGTGTCTGTAGATGCAAATTTGCAAATGCAAATACAGGTGTCTGTAGATGCAAATGATCTGGTGTGCGGATGAGATTTTAATCTGTTTCCATCCAGGAATCTAAGAGATTCTACCAAGATGAAGAGCTTAGTCTTGGGCATCCCTCCACTCGAAAACCAGACAAAGAAAAAAAAAGAAAGAAAAAATGTTTTATTATTATTATTTATATACAATGATTCAATATTTTTCCTGAATTAAGTCAAGAATTTACTATTCTAGGACAATAGAAAAATATATATGCTAAATGAAGCTACAAAAAAATTAAATATTTTCTGTCTAGATATGCTAACATTAATAAAGGCAGGACACAATAGAACATTTCTGAAGTGTGGTGATTTGTTTAGAGTTTGAATAAAGGAGATGTGTGGCAGAGATCAGTATTATTTCCAGTAAATATCCTTGGGACATGGATTTGCATGAAAACATGTCAGATTGTGTATTTTTCCATTGGATCGTGTAATTTTCATATGTCTTATATCGTTTGCGGTGGATAATCTCTAAAAGCCAAAGCAAGATTTTTCTCCACTATGGACCTGTAAGAATCTACAGTCAATCTACAATTGCTCTTTTCTAAAAATTGACAAATTTTTGAGGGGCTGTAGCTGTTGATGTTTGTATTTAGTCATTGTGATTAAAACATGTAACCTGAGAGCCATAATGGGCTCCCGGAGCAGCAATTGAAAGGAATAATAACAGGCTGTTAACACAGTTGTTAATTAGCGTTTGCTGATCCATGCCTATCTCCACAAAACAGCTTGAAGCCGGTACATTAGAAAAAAAGCCTAAAACATCAAAAGTTAAATGCCTTTTTTTATTAATCACTCGAGGGTACACCTTCCAAGTGGATGACTATTTAGTATCCCCCAAAGGGCCTCTGGGTGTGTTTGTAGGATTAATGTTTATTTTCTTTAAGTTACCTTTTTCTGTGAGCACACTCATTGCTACAGTGTTTTACATGCATGTTTTAGTTGGTTTGTGGAGCCACAATTAGGCTTAATTATCTGTAAACACAGTAGTGGCTTAATGCTTCAGGGTGCTAAAATTGTGACAACAGGGTACTAAGTGCTTTACCAGAAACCCCTCCCATTTATTTGGTCAGAATGCTGAATCAATAACATGCGTGGCTTGTTTTTTTTCTTGATGTTTTTTTAATAATTATTATTATTTTTAACTTGGCCACATTTTTTTTGCCTCTTTTTTTCAAATGCAGAATGTATATGTGAACATCAATCGAATCATGTCAGTTGGAAATCGGCTCCTGGAGTCAGGCCACTATGCCTCCCATCAGATCCAGCAGATCTCAGGCCAGTTGGAGCAGGAGTGGAAAGCCTTTGCAGCAGCACTGGATGAACGCAGCACTTTGTTGGAGATGTCTGCCAGTTTCCACCAGAAAGCTGATCAGGTACACACAAACACACACCATTCAAATCCGTATAAAGTATTATACCAACTTGGCATAATACTTTGATGCTTTTGTCTCATTATTTCTAACACAAATCTGTCCTTCAACAGAAATATCCCATCCTTCACTTAGTCAAAGATGCTTTTAACTAAAAATGCTCATGTTCTTAATATGTTTCATGTAATTTCATACCTTGCTGTAATCTTTAATGTAAAAATATTACAATTAATATTTTTTTTTACTTTTTATACCTGTAAAATTACAACCAGAAACAAATTTTTTTTTTTTATTGTGGTTTTACCGATTACACCATCTCAACCAACTACATTTGTTTGGACAGTGAAATTAACATTTTTCAGGTTTTGGTGCTATTTTTAGTTTTTGATTTTAAGCAGGAAAGGCTTCCTTGAGATTCGTTTCATAATATTCACCCACTCGTGTTTTGATCTTAAAAATTCTATTGTTACTCTGCTCAGTTCTTTTCCAGCTAGAATGTGAACAGTCTCACTATCTTCCTTCTCCCTGTTAAAGTAAATCCCCTTCAGAACTGGACCTTTTTACTTCCATGTTTAATGGTAGGATGATGTTTTCTAACAGACAGTTTACAAATGGTTATATTCGGTCTTTTTCTGACTACCTTAATTAATGTGTTAGCTGTATCCTCGATATTGCTGAGGTTAAACTTTTTAAGGCTTCGTTGCACCAGCGGCTTTCATCTTGCAGCTTTTAGATGAGAGACCATATGTCGTAAGGTTTGCAGCTTCACTATAGTTTTAGACGATTCATTGTTCAGTTCATTTATACAGTGCAAATTCAAAATACGTTATCTCAAGGCACTTTACAAGAAAAATAATTGCAATCCAATCGCACATAGGTTCCGACTGATCCTAATTATTAAACAGCACATAGAATAAGATTTATCAATCCAACTGGTTTAAAAAGCTTTCTGTATAAGAAAACCTACCAGAATGAAGCCCTACATTGACTCTTTCTAAACGAGCATGCAGCAACAGTAGAGCGTGTCGTTGACTTGTACAGCAATCCCTTTAGCAGATTTCAGGTCAGTTGGAGCAGGTATTTGATCAAAATGAAGGATGTACAGTAGTCTCTGCTTTCAGCTTTACTTAAATGTTATCTTGAAAATCCTTAAAGCCTTCAAAAACCAGCCTTATTTATACAAAAATAATATAATACTAGTTACTAAGGAGGAAACTTATGAAGGGCATTGATTTTACATGGGAATAAAAGACTAAACAAAAGCGTACAGTATATGGTTGTAACAAGAACAAATGTGATACAGGTTTAATATTTTTGCAAGGTATTTTAGATTTTGAAAAACTGTCATGGATCACTTTTATAGAAAATTAACAAAATAAATAACTCCCAGGGTTACTCTAAAATACATAAAAAAGGTAACAATATTAATACTGATTGCCTTTGTTTTATTTGAATTTGTAGTAACAGCATATTCAGAGATTTAATATTGATAATACCTAATATTTAGAGAATCACAAAGTTCAGCATTTTCATGTTAACTCCTGAAACACCATTGTTGTGTTCTTTCTAGGCTGGAGATGGATAAAGCAAAAAAAATAAAAAATATATTTGTCTTTATTTAACAGAGGTTTCCATAACGTAGTGAACTTCAGTTAATATTATGTTCTCAAAAACCTGTCTGAATCATATTTTTAAATAACTGCTTCTGGGCCTATAAAGTACATGAGCAAAGTGGAGCCATGGTGTAAAGCATGTGGAGAAGGAGAACTGCCCTCCGAGCTTCAAGATCTAGAAGATACAATCCACCATCACCAGGGGCTGTATGAACACATCACCAGTGCATACTCAGAGGTTTGTGCACAGAAACAATCATCTACACACACAAAAACAAAGAACTCGAATGCAAATAACCCAGGTTTATATCGAGATAACACATGCATGCAAAGTTTGAAATAAAATTATTCAAATTCTGTCACAGGCATGAACAATATGTAAAATTTTCAACTGATCCATCATTTGTGTTTGGATAAGTTAGTATTGTAAGCAGTGATAAACATTGTAGTACGATGAGGATGCCAACAATCGAACTGTCTTTAAGGAAAGCAGAATATAATAATGCTCCTTACAAAAGTAAAACACAAAAAACAAGAATAATAATTTAAAAAAGGTTTTAATGTTTCCATGCATGTCTTTCATCTATTCAGGTAAGCCAGGATGGAAAGGCTTTATTGGACAAGCTGCAGCGACCTTTGACCCCGGGAAGTGCCGATTCACTCATGGCATCTGCAAACTACTCAAAGGCTGTCCACCATGTCCTCGACATCATCCACGAGGTGCTGCATCACCAGAGGCAGCTGGAAAACATCTGGCAGCATCGCAAAGTTCGCCTGCACCAGCGCCTGCAGCTGTGTGTCTTCCAGCAGGATGTGCAGCAAGTAAGTGGTGAATGCAGACGTGAGAGATATTCTTCTCTGATAAGATGCAGCAAAGATGCTATCCTCTATGTTTCCTGAAGCTACAAGCACACATCTGCTTTTCCTTTTTGCTTCTCTAAAAAAGGAATTTAGCTGCTATTATCTGCAAAATACAAAGGTTGCAATAATGGCTTTTATACATAATTAGGTTCATCAGCAACTATTTTAGTACTCTGTTTGGATATCCGGAGTCTTCCATCAGACCTCATGATTTGTTCTGTTGAGTCATCTCTCCGTCTCCACACTGTCCTGTTTTCCTTTCTACTTGGGTTTCTCAAGTCCCTCTTCATTGTCTGTTTCTGCCTTTCCTCGCTTCTATGCGCTCTTTCGTCACCCTGTTCTCTTGGTGGTGGTTTCCATGGTGATGCAATTTACTGTCACATAAAGTGTTGAGAGCATTTGGTTTGTGCCTTGAAAACATTGTTTGCGAGACGTTGAAAATCCCTTTCGTTGCTTCAAATGGGGTCTGTCCATCTATTTGACTGATAATACAGTTACTAAGTAAGAAGTGTTGTAGCTCATCAAGCCTGCAATGGAAATGTTTACCAGGTTGTCTTTTCTCTCGATTGTCTTTAATTAAACTAATAAAACAGAGTTGCGGTGGACTGAGTTGAATAAGACATTTTGCATCATTGAGGGGTTATGAAGTCTACAATTTTTTTGTCATTTTGATTTATTGAAAGAATTTTTAATTTATTTGCACCCCCTGCTGACTGACATGCTGTACTACATTATCAAGAAAATATTTATATAAGTTGAAAAATGCTGTTGACATTTTTTCATTTGCTGGGAAATTTTGTGTTTATCTGTTTCAAGGTGTTGGACTGGATAGAAAATCATGGTGAGGCCTTCCTCAGTAAGCATACTGGTGTTGGAAAATCTTTGCACAGAGCCAGAGCACTGCAAAAGAGACATGAAGACTTTGAAGAAGTTGCACAGGTGAGTCTATGCAGTTATTGTTTTTCACTCATTGAAAAAAAGAAAAATCATTATTTATTTTAAGCCACCTACTGCCCATGCAAATTTTACATCGTCAGTATCAAATACAGAAAACTCTAATAATTAAAAATATATGAAAGATCTGTATACAGCTAAATAATGATGTGTTGTGATAAATAGTTTTTTTTTTCTCTTGCAGTGGTGTAATTTCACACTGAAACAATTACTTTAAAGGAATTTTACACAAATATGTTTTAGTTAATTCCAGCAACCTGTCTGTGTCTACATGCGCTTTAAAACTAGTTAGACTGCTTGTTAGATAGAGAAAATATGCCTTGGTGAATGCTTCTTGTTTTCATTTTAGAACACCTACACCAATGCGGACAAGCTGTTGGAGGCAGCAGAACAACTGGCGCAGACTGGAGAATGTGACCCAGAGGAAATTTACCAGGCTGCCCACCAGCTAGAAGACCGGATCCAGGACTTCGTGCGACGTGTCGAGCAGCGCAAAGTCCTGCTAGACATGTCTGTTGCATTTCACACCCATGTCAAAGAGGTATCTCATCGGCTGCGTCTTTGTTTCTGTTCTACATTTCATTTAAATTAAAGTAGAACAGCACAAGCACCACAGGAAAATATGTTTATTTCTTTGCTGAAATGCAGTTAATATTAGCAACTTAAAGGTAAAGTAATGCAGAGACTTAATCATATGATTTAAACATTTTTGCTGTCAGGGACCCCTGGATGTTACCAAAGCTTGTTCATAAATATGTGTTCCTGCTGCTAAGAAACTACAGAAAGAAATGACCAAAAGTTTTAATAGCATAGAAGCAGGAATTAATGCATTTCTTTTTAACTTTGCATTAATGAGTTATGGTGGTAGAAGGCCATGTTACTCACGTTAAATCTTATAAGTTATGTATTTATAACTTTTTGAAACCTTTTGTATCGTTTTATAAATCGACTCAAAGTCAAAGAACGGTTTAGTTACTTCTTGATCTTTTTAAGACTTGATCTTTTTTTTTGTCTGTTTATTTTAGCTGTGGACGTGGTTGGAGGAGCTTCAGAAAGAACTGTTGGATGATGTTTATGCTGAGTCAGTGGAAGCAGTACAGGACCTGATCAAGCGATTCGGCCAGCAGCAGCAAACCACCCTGCAGGCGACAGTCAATGTTATCAAGGAGGGAGAGGACCTAATACAGCAGCTCAGGTGAGTAATTATGCTCGGATTAGCTGTGGAATGCAAACTGCCAAATGTATGCACACCAGTGGATAACAAAACTAACAAACAATGAATATAATACTGTATAAAGTATTGCTGCTAAATAAAAGGATAAAACAGATATGTAAACACAGTTTGTCAGACAAGTTCCAAAAACCGTTGTGTTTCTAGTAGTCTATATTAGTTGTATCGGTGTTCACAGAGACTCAGCTATCTCAAGCAACAAGACCCCCCATAACAGCTCCATGGCCCACATTGAGAGTGTCCTGCAGCAGCTGGATGAAGCTCAGGGTCAGATGGAGGAGCTGTTCCAGGAAAGGAAGATTAAACTTGAACTCTTCCTGCAGCTCCGCATCTTTGAGAGGGATGCAATTGATGTGAGTGATTGTGAAATTTTATGTGTTTTTTTTAATTATTATTGTTACTTAAAATTTTCGTGAAAAAACAAAAAGCAAACATGCATATGTGAGTTCTAATATGGAAGCAGTTACTGTTTTGCACATGAATATCATTTCTTTTGTGGTGAAAATGTGCACAACAAAAAATGTAAGTGATTCTGAGCTTTTAGGTCATTTCATAATAAAAAAATTTAGTCCTGTAGGGAGGAACCTTGCTGGTTTAGCACTGCTTTCGCTTTTGCTGTTTTTGAAAAGCATTTAGTTTCACTCGATGCATCACATCCACTTATTCATTCATTCATTCATTCATTTTTTAAACTGTGGTCGACTATGTTGTATCCACGTATTCCTGAGCGTCCGACTGTGACACTGAATGTTTTTCTCTGCTGGTTCTAAGATAGGATGGCTTTTTAATTTGAACATTTTATTTTGTTTGTCATGTGAGTCATCCAAGCAGACTAAGAAAAAGCTTATGGTGGTCTTAGTTCTTGGACAGTGTCTCATGTTTTAGCGTGTAAAAGATGTGGAGATGTGTCTTAAAATTAAGGTACCTTCTAATGGTATTCAAACCCCTTTAACCTTTTTAAAATTGTGTCATGTTACATCATTAAACCTTATAATATTCCATTGTGATTTTATGTTTTGGGTAAACACAATGTATCACATAAAATGAAGAGGAATAACAATGAAAAAAGGTTTTAATATGTTTTGTATTTATGAAATCTGAAAAATGTTACATGTGTTTATGTTTGCAGTAATATGATACCCTAGAGGACAGTTATAACTTCATTAGTATATAGTCTGTCAAGGTGTATTTTATGATCGTTACATACAGCATCAGTCAAAGGGCAGGCGGACAATTCTGTTAAATGACACCGTTTACTTTGTTGTTCAAAACTCTGACCTTTATCGATCAGTGCAGTAGGATTATATTTATGAATGAAAATCTCGAAGTTGCTTTAGCACAGGGGTGGAGGGCATGTGTCCTGCAACTTTTAAATGTGTCTCTGCTTCAACAAGTGAGTCAAATGGTCAGATCAACAGCAGGACAGAATTTGATAGCATTCTGAGGAGGTGACTTAGTCATTTGATTAAAGTATGTTGGACCAGGAACACATCTAAAAGTTGCAGCAACCAGTCCTTTTGGACAGAAGTTGCCCACCCCTGCTTTAGCAGTTTATCAGAAGCAACATCCTTTATGCTCACACACAAAATGCCACTTGCTGAAAACTAAAACTTCACATCTTTTTGAACCAATTATCCACTGAGGGAAACATTATGGTGGCAACGTTGCGGTGTGGGGATTTAGTCCTTTATTGGAAATTTCAGCAAGAGAACTAGTTGCAAAAGACTTTGGACGAGGTTTGGGAGATTTCACCTACAGTTGGACAACGAAATGCAAATAAATAAAATTATCAAATCAAACGAAGCAAGTGTTAGAATGTCTTAAAATCCTGACTCAATTTCAGAAACTGTGGAAAAAGGAGAAAAAAACAGCTTGAAAACATTGCTTCGTAACACTGTTATTGTCAGTCAGAGGCTTCTCACGTTAGTTGTAAAACAGACGGCTATAGAAGATCTTTCCTGCCCACCGCCATCACTATCTATAAAAACTCCTTAGTTAAATAAATTAGCACCATTTATTTTCCCTTTGGGATAAATAAAGTATTTTTAATTTATTTTTGAACTCATCATGGACCTAAGAATAGTGCTTACCAGATTTCCCACAATATAATAATGCTTTACAATATATACAAAACAATATTGCGCTACTTTTTGCTAGTCTAAGAAATAAATAAAAAATACACAAAAACATGTGTTTGTACTATGACAAAATGGAAAAAAAAAGTTTTCTGGGCATTAAAAATCCCTCAAGACATCACAATGTTCTGTGGTCTATTGCGTTTGTGTTGTCTAAGAAAAACAGATTAGCTCTGCATGTCAGGTCATACAAAGGTGGTGAATCTGCTCATCTCACATGCTAAATGCTAAAGTATGCAAACAAGTATGCACACAGTCACAGGATTAATGACACAGACCTCAAGCACGAAAAGGGGTGGGGAACGGATTTATTTTGCCTTTATTCCCTGCTCCCACACACACTTGGGAAATGTTGCAAAACGAAACCTACGTCTGGCTTGATTTGGGGTGCGAGTCTGGAGGTGTCCACGTAAGACATAGCCTCATCTATTAGTTTTTTCCTTGTTGAGGTAACACTACCTGCTGTTACACACAACCAGTAAAATACATCAGGGTTACTTACAGTGTCTCCTCAACTGGTTTTTTGTCCTAGTCCTGTTAGAGAAAAGGAATGTTTTTTCTGTATTCAGAAGGTATTTTACTAAACTGTATGAGAAGAGGAAGGCAAAGTTCAAATGGATGCTTGGTAAGTTAAGCATAACTTTCTACTAATTTTGAAACAGGAGAAAACGTTTCTTCCTTATAATTTGGGGTTCTGACCTTAGTTTTTATGAAGATTTATATATGATTACTGGAGTGTCTATAAATATATCTTATATGAGTACATTATATCAGTCGATAGGGATACAAAGTATCTTTTAGGTTCTAAAAAAATTGACAGATCTCAACAAAAGAAAACAAACTTTGCATCATAGTAATTGTTTAAATTCCGTAAAACTGCCATGTAGTCTGTGAACATACATGGTTCAATTTGAGTCAAAAAAGGATACAATGATGAGGGTTTTATAACACAACTACCAGGGTATGTATTACAAGATATAATCCAACCTAACAAAAAAAGAAAACTGTGTTTTAATCCATATTTAATATTTAATATAATAGTAACATAGTAACATGAGATTGAAAACACTCTTATATGACTAGAAAACATACATTTATCTATGTAAATTTTTATTTATTTTTTTACAATTGTTAAACATTTTTTTAAGAACTAGGGAGAAGAAACCCTCAGTATGACGATCAGTCAGTGTTGGCAGTCAGTGACAAGCACTGACTTCTCAGTACATCTGCGCTGCCAGCCATGGCATTGTAGAGCATTTCATGTTGTTATGTTGTTACTGTTTGTTACCATTGCAGTTAACAAAATTGATATTGAAGTATAATTATTTACATTGTAAATTGTTTCAACACTTTAATTTTATTTTTCAAGAACCTCGCAGTTAACTTTTATAGTATTTCTGCAGAATATGTTTAGCTTCTTCAGCTTTAGTAAGAAGCAGATAGATGAAGTAGAACAATCTATTTGTTTACTTACTGAACACTTGTTAATGAACTCCCTCAACCCTTTCTGTCTCTCAGATAATCTCAGACCTGGAGTCATGGAATGAGGAACTGTCCAAACAGATGAATGACTTTGACACAGAGGATCTGACCCTGGAAGAGCAGAGGCTCCAGCACCACGCAGATAAAGCACTTACAATGAACAACCTTACGTTTGACGTCGTTCACCAAGGGCAAGAGTTGCTGCAGTATGTGACAGAGGTCCAGGCATCCGGTGAGATTAAAGAATGAACATATTACGAAACTAACAATTAATGTACAGCCTATTTTACACTGGTGTTTATAATGTGCCTGGTCTGGTATTTTTTAGCGTTTCTTTTTAATGAAATGCCAGTATGTTGTCTTGTATATTGTCTTAATAATTTATTTATTATTACAGGTGTCGAGCTGCTGTGTGACAGGGATGTGGATATGGCAACAAGGGTTCAGGACCTGTTAGAGTTCCTGCATGAGAAGCAGCAGGAGCTGGATCTGGCCGCTGAGCAACACAGGAGACATTTGGAGCAGTGCGTCCAGTTAAGACATCTGCAAGCTGAAGTCAAACAGGTATTTGTTTCTTGGGGGGGAGGGGACATAAACAGTTAAAGACAATAATACTGCATGAAATGAGGCAAGTACAGGCCACAGGAATGTACAGGAACTCTGGACTTTTTACATCAGGACATGACTTGTAATGTTTACAGTTTTTTCTAATAATAAAAAAAACAGCACACGTTCTGTCCTCAGACTAAGGTGAGGTTAATTACGGCTAAGCCTTTCTAACAATTTATTGTTACAACATGCCACAATTACAACAGATTGTGTTAGTGTGTGTCAAAAGGCCGCAGCATGTTCTGCCTGCACAAGACTGCCAATGCATGACTCAGTCTTTGTCAACAGTCTCCCTACCTACCTCTCGTCTTTTCCTTCTATTTTTTCTTTCTTTCACTTAGACACCTGCATTTTTCACGTGCGATTTAAATCCATTCTTTCACAGAAGCTGTCTTTAGATCTTGAAGGTTGTACGGGCTCTTGTTTAAGCACTCTAATCTTTAGGTCTCCCTGCAGATGTTTCATTGGATACAGTCAGCTAACTGAATGGGTTGCTATAGCACTTCCAGTGTTTTTCTTTAAAAGTAAATAAGAGTTTACTTGGCTTCTGCTTCATTTGGCCAGACTATTTTCTGCCAATAACGCTGGATTTTTGTGCAGGCAAACAGAAGCCATGGCATTTCAGTGCATCGGCTTTTGTTTTTATGGGAATAGAAACTCTACCTTATATTTTTAGGTGCTTCTGAAGTTCTTTGTGAATGCTGCTTCGGTCTTCAACAACACTTTATATGACGTGTTTGTCTAATCTCTCATAATTCCAATAATATGGCACCTGGTCATGGCTGGTTTATGGTTATTACATCATAAACGTCTGTCTGATTTTACCAGTTGTATCACTCTTTGCAAAGATTTTCGCTGGATTCTTGAGTTCGTTTTGCAATGTTTTAATTGGTTTCTTTGTATGTGTAGATTAATGGGGTTACTATTGGATGTCATGTTGTTCGGGAAAAATATTTACAATTTTTACACCTACAAAAAATGTTAAAGAGATTTTTGAGATTTATGAATGCTTTAAAACCTTGAACACTCATTAAAAAGTTTAATCCTCATCTGAAAAATACAGATGAGGAACACCAACTTGTATACTTCATGCTTTCAGAATTTTAAATATGCATGCAAGCATTAATCTCAGAGAACCTGCAGGAACCTGTAATAGAATATTCCTGATGTTTCCTGAAATGTGAGGATATGGATGTAGGTCTAAGTTGTTTGTATAGTGTGTGAGGAACAAAAAAAGAAAGGTGTCAGTACTCTTGTCTATGATCTGGTTAGAGAGCAGAAATTCTGGCCATACACATCTAAACCCTCACAGACATGCAAAACAAATGTATCAGGAAACACACTAGGCATCATGGAGAGAAGAAGACGATTGTTGTTTCGGTGAAGCACAGCTATTCGCTGTTTGTTTTCATTTAGCACTTGCACACAATTACAGCACAACACTCATTTGGAGCAATTTCCCCCAGCTGACATTTCAAAGCAAAACAAACGGTTATCAGAAACATTATTTTTTTTTTGTCATTACGGCGGAAGCATGGTTCACGTGTTTACATGACGAAATTAGACAACAGCAAAAGCAGAAATGATAATGAAGTGACAATAAAAAGTGTTTACACAGTCCGCAGCAAGTAGTGTGATCTGCCAAAATGATGATTGCATAATATTGTTGATATCTTTAACATACAGTGTTGCCTATATAGTCACCAGACTGAATAATGTGCTCAAAAATGTTTTGAACTGGAAACTGAGAGTCCTAATATTGTTGCCAGTTGCTAGTACAAAAAAAATTCAGTTTCTTCTTGATAACTATAATAGACTTATTAATTATTTCACAGAGAATGGTAACAACAAATTCTATGTGTGAGAGCGCAATGGCTCAAACTATACAGGGTTCATTTTATAAACCAGCTTTTATTCAGCCCTCTTCAAGAATGTTGTTTTCAGAGAACCCTGGATGCATGTAGTGCCTTCAATAGTTGGAAAAAGAGCTTGTGTTTGAATTTCCAACTGATTAGTCACCATTTAAAAATGATCAACAATCAAGGCTATTCATTAATCAGTTTATCGGTGCATTATAACCACCATATATGTTCACATCTCTTTAGTCTTTGCATTTTGCTGTTTTAGTTCCAGAGTAGGTGTGTAGTTGCTAAGGCTAAAACAAGGATTGCATGAGATGGGAAGGAAATTATTGCTATGACTCTATGACGGGAAAAGTATTTTTAATGGATTTCAGGCCACCTCAGGACATTGCAGGAATAATGGAAACATTGTCCCAGGACCCTAAAACAGGAGTCAGGGTTGCAACATCACTTTTATAGCTAAGCGTCAGCTACGTTTCTGGTCATCATCCACACAGCAATTGTGCCCGCTGAGTCAGAGAGAGAGGCAAATGTCTTTGTGAGTTGCCCTTTGGCTATAACTAGGCCAGCATATGAGTTGCATATGAGTGCAACTGATCTTTCGAACTGCTGTGGTACACTAGGTTAAAAGATTGCCCAGAGGAGGGAAAATTGTAAAAGTCAAGAATAAAACCTTGGGGTCAGGAACTTTTCACTCAGAGAGATTTGAATACACCTAAAAGACCGAAGGCTAAACCGTGAAGATGCAATAATGAGATGACAGTGTAAACTTCCACATTAACACATTTTTTTGGACGATTTTTCAAGACAGTAGTGAAAAATAAATCGTAACAAATAATGATGCTATGGAAGAAAAGTATGGAAGAAAACATAAATAACAAATTCTCTGTATGTGTGCTGCAGGTTTTAGGTTGGATCCGTAATGGTGAATCAATGCTCAATGCCGGTCTCATCACAGCAAGTTCTTTGCAAGAAGCTGAGCAGCTCCAGAAGGAACATGAACAGTTCCAACATGCAATTGAGGTAAAATTTTCAGCTAAGCTCTCTATATGCCCTGAGAGAGGTTTCCATATGGCATAAAAAACTTTAATGTACCAAAAATGTGTCGAATGGTTGCTGGAATTTTCCTCCAATTATCACAGTCAATATATACCAAATATATACAGTATACAAAATATACAGCCAATGCTAGACTGTAGAACTCTACTTTGGCACAAAGAAGCAGGAATACAACCTTGAACTGAGTTGTCTGTCAGTAACATGTTGAGGAAGAGGATATCCTGTCCTAACAAGTAAACTCCAACCCTAAATTGTCCTCCCGTTGGGTTCTCATTAAAGTCAAGTCTTTTATATTGTATGTACTTAATAAGGAGTATAGATAGTTTGGTGGCTGAAATGAGACATTTTAGAAGGATGCTCTTAAAAAAACTACAAAGTGCAAATATTAAAAAAATATACTTTATTGCATTGAATTTAACAGATTGATCAATGCAAAAGTATTATTAATGAATATTTTCTTAGTTGTGAAAAGTTTTTATTTTTAGATTTGTTAGATTTTAGTAATAAAAAATGGCTTTAGATATAAATAAAGCATTTTGTAATCCAGATTCCTTTTTTTGTGGAATCATTTTAAGCAATAAATTTTAAGGCAATAAATCTAACTCCTCTATTTTAGCTGCTGTTTTTACTAGCATTTTGTATCCCCATATCTTGCTTTTATTTCCAGCAACAAACTGGTGATTCTCTAGGTATGGTTTTGTAAAGTCTGAACCTGTACCTGAACCCAATACCGATTTTGGCTGATCTCATTTCACATGACGAACAAGAGGGTGTCATTCTTTAGAAGACAAAACCCCAACCCTAACCCTAACCCT
>JAVLVB010000480.1:27244-47076 GCA_032876305.1 Orestias chungarensis | reverse complement strand
TATATATATATATATATATATATATATATATATATATATATATATATATATATATATATATATATATATATATATATATATATATATATATATATATATATATATATATAGATTTCTGTTCTGAACATTGGTGTTGTAACTACCAGGATTATAAATTGCAAAAAACACCCAATTAAAGTCACATATGAGGAAAAATAAGACAAGTGAGTGATTGGCTCCCCTCTAACAAATCTGAGGCTAAGCTTTTATTTTTCCAACACCTACTTGGCAGCCCTGACACAGCAAAATCTGTTAGTGAATTCACTAGTTGACAAAACATACAATATTTTTTATTTAAAAAAAAAATCAATCAACATATTCTGGTGACCAGGCAGTTTCAAAGCTTGTCTCTACTTGCCTCCTGATCACTCTCATACCACGGCAAGCAGAACAAGCATAAAACGAGATTCAAGATTAAAGATCATGTCCTTTTTTTTAAACCCATTTGGTTTATAACTGTTCTTATATAATAATAATTTGTATTGTCTTTATATCACTGTTAATGCAGAAAACCCATCAGAGTGCGCTTCAGGTGCAACAGAAGGCTGAGGCACTTCTTCAGGCAAACCACTACGACATGGACATGATCAGAGACTGTGCAGAAAAGGTGTAGTGTGTTGTGATGCATATTTAGTAACACCCTGAAATCAGGGTAGACAGTGGAGTGTGGGTTTTATCTTTTCTTTGGAAATCTGATGAGTTTTGGTTGACTTGAAGGTGGCGGACCACTGGCAGCAGCTGATGCTGAAGATGGAGGACAGGCTGAAACTGGTTAATGCATCTGTGGCTTTCTACAAAACCTCTGAACAGGTATTTTAGTCTCGCAAGACTCAGAAATTATGTCATTTGATTCTACTTCAATAATTGAATAGCGGTAGTTCTGCAACGAAACGCAAATGCAGAAACATTATTTTATTTTATTTTAAATATTTGTGTACAAATTAAAAGTTTCGTTTTTATTGGTCATGCAAAACCACCAAGCTCAGTTCTGGTCAGAGAATGGGCTGAATATTATATGTAGGTTTTTTTCAGTGCAAATTAAAAAAGCTACATGAGTGTTTTTGCGCGCGCTTTAGGTGTGCAGTGTTTTGGAAAGCCTCGAGCAGGAGTACAAGCGAGAGGAGGACTGGTGTGGTGGTGCCGATAAACTGGGCCCCAACAGTGAGACGGACCACGTCACGCCTATGATTGGCAAACATCTGGAGCAGAAAGAGGCATTCCTCAAAGTAAGGCAAAGACCCCAGATACGAAAATAAATGGCTGATTACTAAGATCTGATGGGTGACGATTTTCTCCCTTTTGTCTGTTTACAGGCCTGTACATTAGCCAGACGTAATGCTGATGTGTTCTTGAAATATCTGCACCGAAACAGTGTTAATATGCCCGGCATGATGTCTCATGTAAAAGCTCCAGAGACTCAGGTTAAAAGTATGTAAACGTTACTTATTATAAGCATTCTGTCTTTTGCAAATAAAAACTCTGACATTTCTGTAACTCTCTTTCTGTTCTTTAGAAATGTAATTAAAAGCCTTTACTTTGCAGACGTACAGGGATTCTGTAAAATTGTTTGTGTATTTTTTTTTTTTCATCAGATATCTTAAATGAGCTGCTGCAGAGAGAGAACAGAGTTCTCCACTTCTGGACAATGAGGAAGAGGAGGCTGGACCAATGCCAGCAATACGTGGTGTTTGAAAGAAGTGCCAAACAGGTGTGTTTTTGTGCATTTGGTTACATTTCAAATTAGTGCAAGTAAACCCACTGCTTGTAAAGTGACTAAAATATGAAATTTGATGCATTAAAAAATTCAGCAGATTTTAAAGTAGCTTGTTAAACATGTTATGTTTTTTACCACTTTTGAGATAAACTTAGTTGTTTATGTTAATTAAGAAGTTTGTTTTGATTAATTAATTAGTTGGGGGAAAGTTTTTAAATAATTTTATTTAAAGTTCAGCAAAATTCTCTAACCCTATGCAAACTTAGCTGATATCTGTGCTTTTAGGTATATTTTCCACAAATCTGACCTTTACAAAATACAAGAAGAAATTGTCATCCAATTTAGAGTCTGTGGCAGGAGTCTAACACTAAAGTTCTGCTTTATTTAACAAAAGTAAATGAGTAGAAAGTCCTTAGTTGGTCAAAGTTTATACTTTCAGTTTTAACTGCACCAAAAGCTGGTTCCAAGAAGTAAGTACTTTGAATGATAAATACAAAATGCTTGCCACTTTTAAAGTGGGTTAGAAATTTATAGATTAAGATTTAATGTTATAAATTGGAAAAAAAATTAAGATTTTGTAAAAAAGTCCAAGAAGTATGTCTAGTTTCGGAGGGGAATTTAGCTCCTAAAGCCTGCACCATGGTATTCCGATCCTGGTAATACTATACACATAGCTCCCTCTTGTGGTGTTTGGACAACCCACTATGGGAGCATAATTTCTTGGACTGTTAAGTGTGAAATTACATCACGCTTGTTTTCTAGAACACGGCTATTTTAAGACTTTCCAGGTTTTATCTCCAGGGTCTCCTGAATGCGTTTTGCTCTCACAGTTTGACTGGACCAGATCTGCCATGGCTGGCCAGGGCAGCATCACCTCCAGGGCCTGATTTTAAAGTACATAGGAAATTAAAAGACACAAAGTAGGGCATTCCAAAAGAAAACATTTTTGTAAATTAATTACATACGTTTATTAAGCACCTGCAAACTTAAAAAACATAACTGACAGTATTTGAATTAGCACTGTTTATAATTGAAAATTTTACTATAAAATATCCACATGTCTATTAACATTTCACCATAACATATGTTATGGTGAAATGTTTCACGTTTTTTTGGTTTAAAATTTAAACGCTGTTCGAAGACAAACACGTAGCCAATCTGAAATCTTTGACCTCACATGCGATTGGTTGCTTTTTCAGGCCCTGGAGTGGATCCATGACACCGGAGAGTTCTACCTGTCCACGCACACATCTACTGGGTCAAGCATTCATCACACACAGGAGCTGCTTAAAGAGCATGAAGATTTCCAGATCACAGCCAAGGTATGTGCCTATTTCCTGGTTTTCTTCAAAGCAAGAGAAATGGAGGTGAGGACAAGTTCTTGTCTGTTTGATTTGGTCCGTTTTCACCTGATTGTTGTGTTGTGCTTGACCAGTCCTGAGCTATGCAGTGAGGCTCATTTTCGAGGGCACTTTATTGTTCTCTTTGCTGTGTCACTGTTATTGTGTGTCACAGAGCACAGTATTGTGTCCACTATACAACACATGATTCCAAACTCTGTTTTTTTCACTCATCTACCTTTTCTCTGTGGGCACTACCTCTCTCGGCCGCCTCCCTGAATGTCCCCCTATTGACAGCAAACCAAAGAGCGGGTGAAGCTGTTGATCCAGCTGGCGGATGGGTTTTGTGACAAGGGCCACGCCCATGCCCTGGAGATAAAGAAATGGGTGTCCTCTGTGGACAAGCGCTACAGGGACTTCTCTCTCCGCATGGACAAATACCGAACCAGCTTAGAAACTGCGCTTGGAATCTCTTCAGATTCAAACAAGGCCGTAAGTGATTTTATTTTTATTGTTTTTCAGTTATATGCATATAGTACTACTACATAGTCAAACAGTAGGAAAACGGGCAAAGAAATTATTTTTAAATCTGCAGCAGGTTTTAAAAATAGAAACTGACTATTATGTAGGATCTAACAAACAAAATCAGGATTTGTGTGGATTTAAGGATTTTTTTTTTTTTTTTTTACCCATCACACCCTTTACTGCATTTTCATTTATTGGGTGCAGAAACCAGATGGTCCAATCTCTTCGTCTGTTAATGCGTGTTCCTGTTCAAACTTTGTTTAATGAACATCTGCCAACAAAAGCCAATAACAGCAGTGCTGAATATCTAGCTGTTATGAGGCACACAATAACCAAAACCTGCTGTTTGTTCAGAGCAAAGAGCTGCAACTGGACATTATCCCGGCCACTGCTCCAGGGTCAGAGGTCAAGTTGAGGGATGCTGCCCATGAACTCAATGAGGAGAAAAGGAAATCAGCAAGAAGAAAAGAGTAAGGATTTGAAGTTTCTTTTTATCCTGGCATGTTAGCTCATAATTTTTAGTGTTATTGTTTCCCAGACTAATAAATTGCAGACCCAGTTACTAAAAGCAAGGGTTTTAAAAGGTCAAAAGCTTAACAGGCACAACTGCCAAAAGTGCATCTTAAAGTTGCTGAGGGATGATAATGTTACCTTAGGGAAACTTTCTGTTGCCTGACATAATACATGGGGGGGCAAACACAGAGACCAAGGGTCGGTTTCGTGCAACTTTTGGATGTGTCTCTACGTCAACACACCTGAGTCAAATAATAAGGTCATTAGCAGGACTCTGGAGGACTGGACACCGCTTTGAGGAAGTAATTCACTCATTTGGACAGTGACACATCTAAATGTTGTGGGACACCGGTCCTCATGGACTAAAGTTGCCCCCCAGGTAGCTAATGCATCTATGCTCATAAAAAAGGCTTCTCAAAAAGACAGTTTTGATCAAAGTAGTTGATTGGGTCAAAAAATATTTTTGGTTTGATCTGGAAATATAAAAATAAAAGTGCTTCCTTTTCCTGTCATTCAGAAGTTTAAGACTTTTTTTCAGTTTAAACAGTGATACATATTTTTTTGATAAATGGTGCTGGACATCGTACTCACGAAATTGAAGGCATCATCCGAGTTCTGGTCTCCCTCCACTAATATCCTGTGCATTTTTTAGTTCCATCGATTCGTTCATCTGTTGTCTATAACACATATACTTGCAACATGGTAAGGGGCTTATACTTATCTCCAGTGGTCATTGGGTTAAAGTCATGGTACACATGAACAAGTTGCCAGTGTCTCTCAGGTTAAAATAGGGATACACAGGATAAACAATCAAACTCACACACACACTTAAAGACAATTTAGAGAAACTAGTTAACATAACAGTCATGTTTCTGTTACTTTTTAAGGGATTTACTAATCCTGGCAAGTGCTTCCTTATTTTTACTTACCTTCTCGGTCCCTCCGGTTGGCAAAACGGCAGCTCCGGAGGGAACCAAGGTCTAGGAGGAAGCTTAGAGGTGCTCCTTAACTATGAAATAATCTACCTGCACACTAGAGAGACTCCTTCAAGACCTACTTTTAAAACTATTTTTTAAAATTTTTTTTTTTTCTTTAACTTTCAACATTAGACTTATTGGGGTTTTTTTCCAAATTTGTCACATTTATTTATTTTTATTTGTTTCTTTTCTTATAATGTATGATAATAGAGGGGAGTTTGTTTAAGGTGTGGTTGTTTTAAAGTGCTTTATATAAAATAAAATTGGCATAGTATGTTATTATATGATATGATGATATAGGAATCTGATAAGTTAAACAAGCATACATTTTTAATAATTTTCCATTTGTAATGCGCTTTGTAAACAATTTATGGGTTATTCAAAGGAATCCATCCACCAACATCCCTTGATTACACAATTTAGAATAGCAGCCAAAGGTGACTAAAGTACAGTATAATGCTAACATCTAATAATGGCATATTTTCCCCACATAGTCAAGTATGTCCTTTTTTCTCCTTAAATACATCAAGCAAAAATAATGCTATGACACAACCATTATTGCATTTGAAATTGACTTATCGATAGATATACCTATAGACATAAGTTAACATGTGATGTTTTCATGACTTTAAAGCAGTGTAGAATAATTTTCGTTTCACAGTTCAACACAGGTATTTGATCCCTAAACTGTTGTGTTTAATGTTTTTCAAATATATGATAAGCTAAACATGTAGAATTTAGTTGTATGTTAGATACTTGCAGTAGTAAAAGCAAATATTGTGGAAAACTACAATGCATTTCAATCAATATTTACATTTTTTGGTTATTTTTGTTGTTTTTCATTATTGGAAAATTATTGTGTTCCTTTCTGTCATCCAGATTTATAATGGCAGAGCTGATTCAAACAGAGAAAGCATATGTCAGAGACCTACGTGAATGTATGGACGTGAGTATCGCTTTATATGGTTACCTAAACAATAACTTCCTAATAATTTCTAGTATCTTATTTTTCAAACATAATTTTTGCACATATTTATTTCTACTTCCACTAGATGGAGCTACATCTAAACAATGCTTTCATACTGTGTTTGTGCAGACCTACCTGTGGGAAATGACCAGCGGAGTTGAGGAGATTCCTCCGGGCATTGTCAACAAGGAACACATCATCTTCGGAAACATGCAGGACCTCTACGAGTTTCACCACAAGTCAGTTGAGCAGCAGTCTGTGAAAAAAGTCTCAGACAACGAATTTGTACCTAACGTACACAAGATATTTCACAGAGATACATTTAGAATTGATGGTATTTTCTTGTCCTAACAGTATTTTCCTGAAGGAGCTGGAGAAGTATGAGCAGCTTCCTGAGGATGTCGGCCATTGTTTTGTGACCTGGGTAAGAAATAATACCTAATGAATTCTGTGTTTACTTTGTTGTTTTTATTTTTTATTTTAGTTAATTGCGATCACACTCATATAACACAACAATTAAAAATTTCTCAAAGTTTTCTGCAAATTATGTCTTTTGTTTTGTTTTGTTATCAACACTTAGTTTTAAATACATTTACACTCATATGGTGGATTACGAATAAAACACATGATGATATTAACTTTAAAAAAATAGAAACATTTTCTAAATGACTCTATACCAGGGATAGAGTCCCTGTTTTCGGTGTTCATATGTTCTGCGTAACACATTTATTTAACCTATCACGCAGGCTGACAAATTCCAGATGTATGTGAACTACTGTAAAAATAAACCCGACTCTACTCAGCTCATCCTGGAACATGCTGGACCATACTTTGATGTAAGGAAACCGTTAAATCATTTTTAAAATTAGCTTTAAACCATTAGATAAAAAAAAAACATACTACTTAAATATATCCTATTTAGTTTAAGACATGTCACTGTTTTTATCCACAGGAAATTCAACAAAGACATCGCCTTGCTAACTCCATCTCTTCTTACCTCATCAAGCCTGTTCAGCGAATCACAAAATACCAGTTACTTCTCAAGGTAAAGCAGCTTTTGGAAGCAGTGTTAGTAATCTGCAAGTTTCTTTTTTTGGAATTCATACAGACAGTTATTGTTAAAAAAGTACTGGAAACCATTTTCAAGTTCATCAGACACAACAGTTTCTGAAGCATTTTTTGTGCATTTACTTTCCCTGAAGGAGTTGTTGACGTGCTGTGAAGAAGGGAAAGGCGAAATCAAGGATGGCCTTGAAGTAATGCTCAGTGTCCCAAAGAAAGCCAATGATGCCATGCATCTCTCTATGCTGGAAGGTCTGCAGAATTCAATTAAGAACTATTTTTTACTTCTGCCCTGTTTTCTTCATGTTACACCCAGAACATTTAATCTATCTTTATATGTTTGTATGCAAAATCGCAGAGCACAAATTGTAGGACTGCAAAAAAAAAATTTATTTGCTAAAACTAAAAGTTGAAAAGAGTCTTGACATCCATTTTAATTTCAGCCCTTGCCTCAAAATGTCCTCCATCAATGTCTGCCCACAGCATGATGCTGCATCCACCATGTTTCACCAAGACAATGCTAGTCATACCAAGTACATTCTTAGTTTTTTGCTTCTTTATTTCTTTTAACCACAAATTATGTTTTGTATTTAACCAAAAAACTTTGAATATGGTTTGAACTGACCAGAGCACCGCAATGTTTTATGCGTCTCCTACATGGTTTATTGCAGACTTTAAACTTTGAACTTCTTTAAACAATGTTTGCTACTTACACTTTCCTCAAACTCAAACAGCTTTGGAAAGTGAGCAAGATATAATTTTACCTCTCATTGTCTAACTTGTCAGACCTCCATGTGTTGGCCAATCACAAAAAATCCCAATAAAATAAATTCACGCTTTTAGATGTATTGTGACAAGATGTGAAATAATTTACATACTAGCACAACATGATTGATCAGTGGCTTTATTACTACTTTTTTTCTGATTTCTCAGGGTTTGATGGGAACATAGACACCCAGGGAGAGCTGATACTACAAGAGTCCTTCCAGGTGTGGGATCCCAAGACTCTTATACGAAAAGGCCGTGACAGACATCTGTTTCTCTTTGAGATGTCCCTGGTCTTAAGCAAGGAAGTCAAAGACTCGAACGGTCGTAGTAAATACCTCTACAAGAGCAAGCTCTTTGTAAGAAGACCCCTTTATTTGCTAGAATATATTTTAAGGACATGTGCTGTGTACATCGACAAAATTGTTGCTGGACTTGTCTTGTAAGATGTACAATTCGTGTTGTGTTTTTTTCCCTTTCCTACAGACATCAGAGCTTGGAGTGACAGAACATGTGGAGGGGGATCCTTGTAAGTTTGCCCTGTGGCTGGGCAGGACGCCGACCTCAGACAACAAGATTGTTCTTAAGGTATCAATAAATAATCTTCTGTGATTTCCAACAGTTTGAATCCAATAAGATTACATTGAAGTACACTACTGATTGCTGTAGTACAATTGGTTAAGGCTGCACCCATTTCAATTCATTTCTGAACCATACGCATTCAATTTATTTATTTATATATTTGAGGAACCTTGGAATAGTACCACTGGTTTCCAGCCCTTAGAGTTGAGATACAGTAGGTTAGATTTGTAAATTAAACAATTTAATATAGAACACTCATTTTTACTTCTATATTATTGGTTACACATTATACACTGATATGTATGGGCTACAGTAGAGCGGCAGGAGGTGGCTTCCTGGCTGGGTTGGAGTTTTGTGCTTTCTGACTGTCTGCTTGTTTCTACATGTCTACATGCAAATTCACCCAAAGGTCATACAAACACAGGTTACTATTACAGTAATGTGGCCTTCCTAATTTGATGCTGAATGCAGTATTAATATAGTAACGTATTATTTAAGAAATTATGAATCCATTGTTAGCAAAGCGCCAAACGGCTTGACTGTTTGTGATGAGCAGACTAACGAGATTATGAGCAGTCAGCGTCATCTCTCTCTATCCACGTCGTCTCTGCTGCTCCACCAATCTGAGCTCTCTCTTTTTCAGGATTCAATCAGCAGCCAGCACCTGCACACTTAGACTTGCTTTTAGGGGGGAAAAAAACAACAAAACCTTACGACTAGAGTCGTAACAGCCTTACCTACAGTAATGTAGTTGCAGCTAACAAAAACAAAAAATGGAACACAAATTTAACCTTCATCTTCAGATTGGAAACTTTTTCAAATTGATTTGTTAGAATGTATCCTTGATTTTAATTGATTTTTTGTAAAGTGCCTTGAGACGACACCTGTTGTAAATTGGCGCTATATAAATAAACTGATTCTTGATTCTTGATTCTTGATCTTATATATAACACAACACTACATGAAACATTGGAAACTCAATAAAAAAGCAAATGACTCAAAGCTGATTGTGAGGATTTTAACTGTTCCTATTCTTTCAGCTGATTTTTTTATTGATAATGGAGTAGTGACTCAAGATTAACTACAATCAGAGAGTTTTTGGGATCATTCTGTGCTTTCTGTACACGTTCACACAATACTATGAGTCAACACACAATCAAATGACAGTTATTGAAAAAAAAACACATGCTCTTGCTCCCTCTTTGTTTTATTTTAAAGAGAACAGAAACATTTGACATGCCCTCATTAAGTTTTCATATGCAGATTGCTGAACCATTTATTTCATTTTCTGCAGGCATCAAGTATTGAGAACAAACAGGACTGGATCAAGCACATCAGGGAGGTCATCCAGGAGCGAACAGTCCTCCTGCGCGGAGCCCTGAAGGAGCCCATTCACATCCCCAAAGCCACTACTGCTAAACACAAAGGAAGACGGTAAGCAAAGACAGAACTGACCCAGGCTTGTGAGAAATACAATCATCTATCAGTGAGTTGAGTCTCATGACTCAAAACCATCTGTAAAAATTTAAAAAGTGCATTTTTAAATTGTTTATACCTCTTGTACTTTTACATATTTTGTTACGTTATACCCACCATATCTTTAGAATCTTGTCCGATACACCAAAGAAAGAATTGGATGATTTTTCATAGGAATAAAAACTTACTGTTTTTTTAAGCATTTTTGTATGCATTTGCATTCAGCTACCTTTACTCTAAAATTCCTAAATACAGTCTAGGCCTGCCTATTACCTTTAGAAATCAATTACCGGTAATTAACAACATAGACTACGTGTGTGTAATCTATATATAAATTAATCATTCCTCTGAGCTCCACAGCCCTGGTTGGAGAATCTGTGACAGAACAACTATTAGTCAAGCATGCACCTGTTGTCAATAAGGAAAAAAGCCATTGCACAGAGAATGTTGTCACTAGTCCAGTTTAAGGTTTACCACAAACATGTGCAACAGCTGAACTTTTTGGACTTTATGCAAAACCCTGTACAGAACACATTGTCAGCATGAAGCTGTAGAAATCTTTAGCAGGAACGCTACAGTTAAAAAAAAATTGCTGCCCACAAACAATCTTTATCAGCTTTAACTTAGCTTTAGATGTTTTTGAAGAAGTTTCTGTGCTAAGGTAGTTCTTCGCCTTCTAGCTGAATAAGAATATTTGGCATGTGTTAAGTATTCATATTCAATCAATTATTCATTGTCTGTTCGGTTCCTTTCATATCACAGTTCTGCACTACTACTCACAGCATACAACACAAGTTTGTGGCTATAATATTACAACATCTGGATAACATGTAATGTTTTATCATTTATGAAGGGATGGAGAGGATCTTGACAGCCAGGGAGATGCCAGCAGTCAACCAGATACCATCTCTATCGCATCGCGGACATCGCAGAACACTCTGGACAGTGACAAGGTTGGACCTCGCATTTGCACATTACCCTTTTCCTTTATTTACCAGGCAGGACATCAATTAGGCATTATGTAAACACTTTTGAGTATCTATGTATACCACAAGGCATTTTTATTTCTGTATGTCACAAAGAAGCTGTTCTGTGATTGGTCTGGATTAGTGCTGTCGCACATGTCCGTCAGAAACTGCAAACTGGTTGCATGCGGACACTCCTTCCTGTGAAAGTGTTTGTCTGTGTTGGATGAAAGCAACGGCCCATCTGACAGAGCTCTAAACAGTGTCTGTGTGTGTATCTGTGTGAGTATGTGTGTGTGTGTGTGTGTGTGTGTCTGTGTGTGTGTGTGTGTGTGTGTGTGTGTGTGTGTGTGTGTGTGTGTGTGTGTGTGTGTGTGTGTGTGTGTGTGTGTGTGTGTGTGTGTGTGTGTGTGTGTGTGTGTGTGTGTGTGAGATAGATCCTTGCTCTCTGGAAACAGTAACGGTCATCTTTGGTTATATGTGGCAATCACACCACCGAAGGCTTATCCTCCAACGCTCAGTTTGATCAGTTGTAAAGCTAACAATCAGTACAGTTGTATATAAGAAGAAAAATCTTCCTCCTCCTTTGTGTTGTATCAATTATAAAAACTGAGCAGTGAACCAGGTCATTATTTTCACTCTAAACTCGAATTTACCCCAGATCAGCCCTCACCGGCTTCCTCCGAAATCAGGAAAATAAGAAAATAATAATGTTCTCTTTCATAGCTTAGCTGCAGTTTATCTCTACTCTGCAGCAGCTTTATGTAACACAGGACAGTTTTAGATGAGAGGCGAGAAAAGTCCTTGTCTGCTTGTGCATCTGCCTGCTTGAGTCAAAATCATCAAAGAAGCTAATTAATTAAGAATTGTCGCCTCGGCTTGGAGCTTCCTCACATACATAAAAGGTCTAAAACACAGAAGAACACGTGCACATTTGAATGTGCATCTCGTTCCCACTTTTTGAATGCATCGCTGTGTGCCCCCTCTTTCTGCGGGGACTCACATGAGACATTTCTTTCAGGAGGCAGTGACAGTGGCGTGCTTGTGTTGCCATGGGATGGTGTGTGTGCTCCTGTTCCGGTGTGTTTCTGTGGAAGTGACTGAGCTGTATGTCAGCAGCTCAACCTCCCACACGCTCCTCTATCTTAGAGGATGCTCGTCTCCTTGCCAGACAGGAGTGCACAGCCTTATCTCATCATATTAATCGATAACAAATTTCTCTATACGGTCTATTGTGAACCTTTTTTTATTTTATTGTTTGTTTGCTTTGTTTTTTTTTTTGTTTTTTTTAGCCCGTGCTTTTATGGAGTCGTTTGGACGAAGTTAGGGCTTTAGGCAGGTCAATTTTTGGAAGCAGTCGTTAGAGGAAAAATGGATTAAATAGCTTGTCTGGAGAGAGATTTACATGAGAAAATTATCTAAACATCAGTAGTCCGAAAGTAAGGACCTCAGGGAAGAGCTTCTGGAAATATATATACTTTTATTATTACTATTATTTGAAAGAATTAAAAATAAATGTAATGTAACTTTTTGGAAAATGGGTAACAGCTTCTTATCTATTGAACATTCTCCAAGTGTAATTGAGTAACATTTGAAGAAACTCAGTCCTAAGAATTTGTCTTGTTATTCTGACCATACTCCATGATGAGGGAGTGGAAGACAATTGACAAACTCGAAGAGAAGATCTCAAATCCTGTTTCGCAACTCCTCAGTTCTCTGGCACAGCCACACTATCAACGGGTATGTTGCAAATATTTGACCTGTTCAAGAACAAAATAATGCTTGATGGTTTACAATGTTTGGACTTTTTAGTTAAGGGAGTATGCTTTTCATTAGTTTTATAAATAATTGAATGAGTTGAAACATTTTTTAAGTGTAATACTGCACAAAGTAAGTTAGACATTCCAGATTATTTATTTTGATTCCAAAAAGAATATATTAACAGACTATTCAAATAAAATAACCTTAAAATGTAATTACTTCTATCAATACCATTATTATTACAAACATACTATATTTACAGTAAAACATTAAGATTAACAAGCAGTCAAATTGTTGGACAGATATTGCAATAGTGGGTTTTTTATATTTATTTTTATGTTTTTGCCTTTTAGCTAAAGTCTGCTATGATTATTGCTTAAAATCTCTTTATTGATGTAACCTTTGCTGTAAGTAATTACCATTTTATTTGACATTACTCTATTGGATATTACTACAATAATTTTGGCTGTTAATTTAATCTTATTGAACATCACATTTTAGAACATTATCAAACATAGCAACGTTTAAATGTAACATAAAAAGCAAGAAAATATATATATTTTCAGAATTTAAATAGTGTTTTGTATTTTGAAGCTTGGGCAAAAGCAACAGTCGGTTGTCATAATCTCTTGTTATCAATTTTGTTGCCTGTCTACATGAGTTATATAATTTGTTTCCATTTAATATGTTAATCCTAAATATTTCCACAAAAGTCATGGAGTCATGCTAATAGGTGATGAATAAAAATTGTTATTAGTTCTTGCTGTAAGCGATGGCTTTTTTCGAAATCCCCATTTCACTTCTCTGTGTTGTTGTGTCTTTGGGAAAGACATTTTATCCAGCTCGTCTGCTTGTGGTGGTCATGGGTCAAGCGGCGCTAGTGCATGGCACGCTTACTTCTCTCAAACTGCCCCAGGGCAGCTGTCGCTACAACTTTGTAGGTCATCGCCATTAGTGTTTGAATGTGTGTGCGAGACGTAATAAAACTCAGTACAAGTACAGGCCGTTTTGATTAGAATTCTGTTGCCGTCTTCCAGTGTATGTTTAGTAAAGCCCAGACCTGCCCCGTGGGTAGCTCAAGTGGTAGGTCCAATTGGAAGGTCATGGGTTCAAATCCAGCCCAT
Source organism: Orestias chungarensis (assembly GCA_032876305.1). NCBI lineage: Eukaryota > Metazoa > Chordata > Actinopteri > Cyprinodontiformes > Cyprinodontidae > Orestias > Orestias chungarensis. The sequence goes on along the minus strand of JAVLVB010000480.1, from coordinate 33,266 downwards.
GGCAAAATACTTCACAGCATCCAGTGTGGGTCCTAAGGCAAGACCCTTTGCGCTTCTGCCTACCTGGCGCCGCAAATGGCTGCCTCGGTGTGATTACACCAGTTTGGCGCCGCAAATGGCTACCTTAGTGTAATCACACCAAAACAAATTCCTAGTATGTCCTGTATGTACCTGGCAAATAAAGTTGATTCAATCACTAATCTTAATCTTCTGCTGGTAGCGGGCCTTAATTCTATGCATCTGACCCGTGAGAGCAACTGTAAATAAAAAAATAGGGTTTTACTAGTATTTTAATGAAAGACAAGAAAAATGAACAGAGTTGACATTTCATTTGATTTTATACCAGAGATTTGAAAGATTAGCGGATCTTGCATCACAGATTACTTACTATCAGAGATTGTTAACCCTTACCTTAGTTGTCGGCTTTATAAAAGGTTGGAAACATTTCCAAATCCCACCTGTTCAATGATACGTAATAGGTAAAAGCACAAAAGGATAAAACAGAGCAACTTTCTTGTACCCTTGTTGTGTCCTACTGTGTGTCTTGCTTCCCTTACAACCTAACAGAATTGAAATCATGATTCAATATTTCATAGAAAACACAGTTTCTGATTAAATAGATGAATACATCTCTGTGCTTCCTTCGATTGGATTTTAAACATCATATTGATGCTATATATTGGTGTCACTCTTGATCTTGTTTTTATCAGACTGACCTGTTAGTACTTATGTGTGGTGTTTTAAAGGATAAACAAAAGATTTTAAAAAATTTCATTTTGCCTGGTTAACAGTTCAAGGAACATAAGGCTAAAAATGTATTCTAATCACAAGTCCAGGGTCTTTAAGCGTACAATATTAAATTATTGTTTCCATTGCAGCTATCTGGGGGCTGTGAACTGACGGTGGTGATCCACGACTTTGTGGCCAGTAATGGCAGCAGCAATGGAGAGCTTACGGTACGCCGAGGCCAGACTGTGGAGGTTTTGGAGCGACTCCATGACAAACCCGACTGGTGCTTGGTCAGGACCACAGACCGCTCACCTGCTCAGGAGGGAATCGTACCCTGCACCATCCTCTGTATGGCACACTCCCGGTCCTCCATGGAAATGGAGGGGCTATTCAACCACAAAGGTAGGTGCAGAGCATTTATTTATGTTCATGTGGATTTAAAAATATGTCCTCATTGAAATAAGTATATAATATTCAGATATATTTGACAAAATATATTTGTTTTTAAATGTGATAATAAATCTAACAAAATTTAGTTGATCACATGTGTTTTGCTGTTACCCACCTATGAACGGATATACATTACAATATATGTTATATATTTGCGCACATATAACAGTTGACCTGCAGAACCTCCGTTTCTTATTTAGCAGCGGCTTTGAAAAACACAAAGATGTATTGCAAAGGGTTGCTATGCAACTGTGAGGATCACATCTGAAGTGCAGCTCTAATAATTATCCTTAAAAAAATAATTAAAAATTATGACTTTCTCTCAACATGTACCTACTTTACTATGACCTTTGGATGCCCTTGTCTTGGCTTAAACATGAAACAGCATGCCTCTCCAGCATGACAAACAGTACACATGGGTGTCCTTATGTGGTGAAATGATGGAGGATGTCATGTAAGAATATGAGTCATGATGAGAAGCTGCTCCCATGTTAGTTGTGTCTTTAAATGTACTTTTGTGATCGTATACCAGATTATTTCAGTATATTGGTAAGGGCGGGTCAGTTCTTATTTCTTTATTTTTCGATGCTGTGGTTTCTGCTGATCCCTTTCACAGTGTATGATGTATTCCTGTTTGTCTTGTAGGTGTTGGTTTCAGACTATTGAGAAAGGCTTTCCAAATAATTTTTTTATAAAAATTACTACAGAGTAGACATTTTAAGAGGACTTCAGCATCATAAATTAGTTTATTAGCATGAGTAGCTTTACTCATGTCTTTTACCTTAAAAAAGGTACCTTAACCAAAGGATTTTTACAAAGCTCCACACATTTTTAAATTTAACATAATCCTTATCAATGGTTTAAATTCTAAAATTATAACCCATGGCTGCTTTCATTTTAGCCTTCATGCTAAAAGTCTTGCTTTCTTTAGCTCTTACAGTCTGAAAGCCGCCGACATCTTTAACTGTGTCTACTGAATAGTGTGTATTATCTCTAACGTCTACTGCAAAGAATCTGCTTGTATTGTTGGTTTAATTATTAAACCTCAAAAATTGGTTATATATATATATATATATATATAAAAATGTAATGTACAGTAAGTTGGTAAGATGAGTAACAAACTGCTGCCTTATCTTCCAAGTGTGTATCTCAGTTTTCGGAATCTGGAAGAGTGGGTGAGAACTGGACTGCTTGTTTCTATGGAGATAAAGCATGAGAAATATTTGGCTTGCAGCCTTTTTACAGTTGGTACAAAAAAAGTCTGCATTTGTATTTATTACAAACTACAAGATGCCAGTGGATTTGGAGTTAGGTGAACGCTTTACTAGAAGAGTCCAGTTGAAAAGAGGGAGGAATTTCTCAATTTAACTCTCACTTCAACTCCAACTGTAATTTTTGTCTTTGTCCTGTTGTGTTTTGATTCCTTGACTGCACCTTCACAGTCAGGTTGTGTTGTTTTCATGAGGTTGGAGGAAGTGGTGAAAAGGAAGCTCTGCAGGGGTTGTTCTAATAAAGAAAATAAAAAGGTTTCTGTGTAGGAGTTGGAAAGAAATGAGAAAAACATCCTTTCTATTTCCTCTTTTCTCAATGATTAACGATGAAGTATTTGTTGTTATTTGTTCTTCTTATATGACAAGAACGTTTTGTCCAGGAAATGTTCCCTTTCTTTCCTCTCTGTTACATTAACTTTTTTTTTACAAAACTGTTCCCACACAAAGGAATCTTCCTGTAGAACAGTTGGTGTTCCGCTTTAATTGTGGTATCAGAGTTTTTAAGAAGTACTTGCTGACCACCAACTAGATTAATTATGTTCTCACAGCTAGTAACCCGGAAGTTGCTTGTGAATCAGGATTATAAACTCTAGATCCAGTTTAGGTTAGATTAAAATAGAAGCAAACACTTAAAGGCAGTGCTGTTGATAACTGAGAATTAATTAAAAAAAAATCATATCTATCCACAAAGGAGAGTTTGTTTCGAGTTCAGGGAGAAACATTTACTTATTTAGTGTTACGCTAAGGCATCTTAGTACATCTCTCCTCCATGTTTGCTAGTGAGCCTTTTCCCTGTTCACTTCAGATGGATTTCATAACAGAGTCTATATTTATTCCAAGCATACTGCACAACTTGTATGCATCCTAATGCCTGTAAAATATGCACCCGCCCACACAAGCTGTGTGGGTGCTTCTACAAAGGGTAATACGGTAGATGAGCTGCATGTTTCCAGACTTCCCTTTGGAACCGGAGATATCCTCACAGCAGCCCACTCGCTAGGGAGGGTGGGAGGAAAAGAAGATACAAAGAAGGGGAAAGGATAACATCCTACACTATAATGCAGCATTTGACTACTCCTTTCTCATGACACTGGACTTGTAACTTCCTCTCGTTTGGAATACCAGCATCATTTATTCAATTACAAGACCGGATTAGGGCAGGATTTTTTTCTTCATAAAAGCCGTCATACGTAGGGAAAATGCTATAATAGAATAAATCGGAAATTCAGAGACTTAATACTTAGCAAACATGGCCCGCAAAATCGAGTCTTTAGTGTCTTTGAGCCCATTTTTTTCAATGGATTTATCAGGGGAAGACCCTTCAGACAGCTGTAAGTTCTGGCTGCTGGACCTGGGTAGGTGTTTCCATCATGCATATAAAAACGATGAAGAAACATTATTTCTAGGACCCATTCAAGCATCGTGCTTTCTTAAAGCTTGCTTTTGTATTTGTGTAGAGCTATGTTATAAGGTGATGTCTAAAATCCTGCTTGTTTTTCCAAATAGAAGCGGAGTATAATAAATTGTCAGTTCTTGTTGACCACGTAGGCTGTAGCAAAATATGAGTCAGGCTGCGCTGGTTTGAAAAGGTTTCTTTTAACTTTTACATTTTTACATTTGTAAAAAAAAACAAAAAAACTTAATACACATCAAATACTTTTTGCGTTGTTCTTCTGTTACGATTATCTTCTTCCATCATTTTAAAGTACATCAGTGGATTAGGTCGTGGCATTATGGCACTGAAATTAATTTAGAGGAGACATCATTATGTGATGTGAGTTTAAATCTGCTGCAATCTCTATCCCTAGATTATACTTTGCTGTGTGTGTGTGTGTGTGTGTGTTTTCCAGGCACACTCTGCACAGATGTGCAGTGTAAACTGTAGCAAGGAAGAAAAACACCCGCACAAAATTAGAATGAGGTTTTTAGGGTGAAGTTATTTCTCAAGTACTTGTTGCTTGATGCATTCAATGAAACACAAACTATATTCAACTTTATTTATTTGTTCTGATTGATTGTGTACTCCATATACACTGTCTTGGGAAACCCTCTCCAGCCTTTTCCACATGTTTGTAGATAAGCATGTCAACTTTCCCAGCGCTCACCAACAAATTGTTCCTCTGCCCCTCTAGGCATGTCCTTAACTACAGCACTTATGTCCCTGTGTGTCTTTGCATCACTTCTTCTGTGGGAGATAAGTCCACCCCAGAAAAATACTCTCCTGGCGAGATATCTGGACCCCAGGCATGCTTGTGTGAAGACATTCCGCATCACTGATTCATGATTTTCAAAATAAATTAGGAATTAAAATCAGAAAAGTGTTTCATGCTTATGTGAACAGTCAAACCCTCCAGGAACATCCCTTATTTATTTCCCTCTGTCTTTCAAACACCTCTTACCAGGTTATTTTGGGTTTCTGGGTCTTTTTAATTTCTCTACAAGTCTGTGGAGCCTTGACATGTTTCTCAGATTTTTTTAAGCATTTCATAAACCTCATATTGTTTTCCCTCCACTTCTCAATTACATAGTTAGCTTTGTTGGACCTCATATTAACACAGGTAAATTCACTTCCGAATTGTCTCAGGAAAATTGGTGTTGCGTTCTTGAGCTAAGTGGTAGACAATTTTAATGACAGTTTGCAGAAGGTTTTGATTTGTCCTGAAATCACAGTATTTTGTGCAAAATACTTTTTTGCCTATTGTTGCAGCTAAAGCTGTCCCAGTCACGTAATCAGTTTAATGCGCAAATGAGTTTTTTGATGAATTAACAAGAACCAAACAAGACAAAGACTGCACTTCCCTAATGGAAACAAGAGGATATTAGAAGATTAAAAAGTATATTAGGACATTTTGGAAATCAAAGCTTAACTCCTGTCCTTCTATAGCTATTTTATTCTGTATCTCTTCTAAATAGGAAATTCAGCAATTTAATGAAGGGGCAGCTCTCAAACATTTGTTAAGCACACTATTTATTTTCTCGTTGGGATCAATAAAATATTTTCGATTTGATTGATTTATTTGATTGTAGTTCCCTGTTTCAGCAAAACAGAGATAAAACAAATTAAAGTAGAGCTTAGTCTCTGTATTTATATTAATATACTTATAAATAAAAAATAGACCACAAGTTTCTTTTTTTTACATTTACAATTAAAAGAAAGTAGGACCTGAGGTATAACTGGAGGAAAAAGATGTATTTCCGAACCCAGGTAATGAGGAGCATATTGAAGTAAAACTTGCACATCCCGTAATTGTTCCTTAAGTCTTCCAAAGAAGATTGCCTGAGCATGTCTCACTGGCAGGAGTATTTTGTACGAATGTTGGATTTGCTACAGAAATTATATTTTTCAGCCTTGCTGGACACAGCTGGAAGGGCTAGAATAGGTTGTTTTTTGACAGGAAGTTCAAGGAGTTTTAGAAAAACAGGGTCAGGGATACCTTTCATTGAGGTGTCTCCACAGTGAAAGAGACCATGCAGGGGAAAGGGCTGCCATTATTCCGTCTTCATGTGTCTGAAGAGTTATTGCTCTCTAAGGAGAAGTGTGTCAAGGCTGCTGACCCCATGTTTGCCCCATT
>JAVLVB010000480.1:0-27144 GCA_032876305.1 Orestias chungarensis | reverse complement strand
TTTTTTTTTTTTTTTTTTTTTTTGTTTTCCTCATAAATACGTAGAATGTAAAGATAGTTATTAGTGCAGGACTACATTCCTGCAATGCAAGGTCTTCTAAACCTTCCGTGGCAGTCCCCTAAGCAGAGTAACACATTAAATTGACTTGTTAATGCTGTGGTTAAATGTTCCCTTGTGACCTAAGCATGTCTGCAGGAGACACGGTTTGTTTGTGCTACAGAAAATGCCTGACTGATGTATGCTCTCTTTGTTTGTACATTTAAAAAGCACAGGTTTGCTCCTGAGCTATACAGTTGAGTTTTTTAAATTCCAAAATGAAGAATCAGTTTATTCATATAGCGCCAATTTACAACAGATGTCATCTCAAGGCACTTATAAGAAAATCAATTCAAATCATAGATACATTGTTACTAATCAGTTTGAAAAAATGTCCAATCTAAGGAAACCCAGCTGATTGCTACGAGTCATTGACTTGAAATTAAGACCAGTGGTCAGTTAATTGTCCTTAAAATCTTACAATTTTAAAACAACAGCAATTTTCAAGTTGTGACTTGTCTGCTTTCAACTGCCATTAGTGGGATGTCAGTCAGTTGGCTGCTACACTTTTCTAAGACAAACAACATGTCTGTTTAGCAATTGTAATAAAAATAATATTAAAGGACTATGTATATTTTTGCAAATACTGTTAAACTATAGTATTATTAAGTTATCAAGTTATCATGTAATTAGATTCTTATTCCAAATCATTCTTACATTGATGATAGGATAAAGAGCATAAAACACAGTATAGTATTTTTTAAGTTGGTAAACTCATGTAATTAAAAAAACAAACAAAGTTATTTCCTTTTTTTGGTTAAATGCAGAATAAGCCTTTCTAGAAATTTCTACTTGACTTTTTTTTCCAATTCAACCTGTTGCCTTGCTTTTCATGATGATAATCATAAGTAACAGGTTCAAAAACTGAACAAATATGTTAATGTAGAAAGCATTAGCATGCAACATCTTTGCAGTATTTGCAGAATTATTATAATTTTTTAAAATGCATTTAACTTATGGAAGCTCTGGACTATTTAAACCTATGTTTTAAATAGTCATGTGACAGTTTTTCACTTCCCCTCAAAGAGTGTGAAATGAGCTCAACTGATTTAAAATAGTTCTGTATATGACAGCAACCCTAAAATCTGATAATGTAATGATGCATCAGTTTAACTTTAAACAAGACAAACGGACGTCTTTACTTTTTTGTGATTCTGAAATAGAGTGCTTGGGTAGAGACAAATGTCGAGGCAGTAGGAAAGATTAGAATAAGATTTGAAAATCATCATTTTATTGTGCTTGGTGATGATAGATTAGTCATATAATTTAAAGTCGGTTTCTCTTATTTTCAAAAGATAAGGAATTTCTTTTTCTTCGCTCAAACTGATCCATGTCAAGGGACATGATTTTAATGGTTTCTTTACAATGCCTGAAATGTTAGTATTTCTGGAAACTGCATTGTTCCGTTCGCTCGCATTTGCAGAGTGAACACATGCTTCCTATAAACAAAGACCCGTAAAAGTCTTCCAGAGGTTCAACCACTGGCACGCACATTTGCTTGGAGTGCAGTCGCATTATCTCAGGCTGTGTGAGAACAGGCAGAATCCCCGCACACCTGCCATTCAAGTGTTGCTAGAATGAGTCACATGAATAATGTTTAACAGCTGCTTCTGCATTCATGAAACAGCTAAGTGTTACTGATGCCAGAGGCTCTCAAACTGGGCTTTTTAATCACATTTTTTAATGGTTTCCAGTGACATACATACAAAACATTCATATAAGACATTTAATGAATGCTTGTTAAGTGAAATTGATTATTGTATGAAAAACTAAAGGTAATAATTGTAAACAGGTAAAACAAGACAGAAGGACAAAAGTATAAAGTACTCAGACAAAGCCTGAAGCATCCCATTATGCAGTTTTATTTCCACATCATTTCATTTCTCTTCGATGAAGACTTTTCCTCCTACATATTCCCCAAGGAGCGTCATCACTGTGGAGGTGGCTTGCCTTCCTTCTGAACAATAAGCACACAAAATACACACTAATTTCACTCTTGTATTGACTTCTCTTCTGTTTTCTCTCAAACTTTGTAATGTCAGTAAACTAAACTTTTCCATTTCTGAACTGAAAAGTAACAGACAAAACCCTAAAATAACAGACAAAACCGATCGTATGTCTTTTACTGTTTTGTTTCCGCGGTTTTGCTGTGTTGATTACAGACATACGAATCAAAATTTTGTGGTTTAAGTCTGCAATTTTTGGAAAACTTGCCAGTATGGGTTTGGGTGAATCCATTTTTTCTTTTCCTGACGGGAGTAGTAATATTAAAGCAAGTTTTACTTGAGTATAAATGATGAAGATTAGCTTTTTACCCAACTTCTATTAGAAAGTTGCATTGTTAAAAAGGCTAGCCAGCATTGCTGGAACAGTGTTCTTGATGTGTCTCTGCCAAAGAATGCAGAAATAAATTGACTTTGAGATATGAAAAGCCTGTTAATATTTTCCACATCCAACACATTGCAGTGTAAAGCTCAAAAGGTTCTAATCTACCAATCAGCATGAGAATGTATGCCAAATTGTCTTGTGCTCAGTAAAACCTGGTTGCGCTTACTATGATGCATTTGCTGGTTTGAAAAAGATTGGATGTTAGACAGATCAGGAAAAGTAAAACAAAAAAATAATAGCTCCAATCAGCAGCTGGTTTCTCTTTACGTTGGTATTTAATCGAAAAAAATAAAGCTCTAACCACTGTATTAATTTCTTCTTTCACCCCCTTTCAGATACATTGTCTGTATCTAGCAACGACGCCTTGCACCCCGGGTCCAGTCGCACACTCGGACCTCATAGCTCTCCCGGCCCGAAGCGTCCCGGAAACACCTTAAGAAAGTGGCTCACCAGCCCAGTGCGACGACTTAGCTCTGGCAAAGCTGATGGCCATGTGAAGAAGCTCGCGAACAAGCATAAGAAGAACCGCGACGTTACAGGAAAAAACATGGATGCGATACCTGGCTCACAGAAGGACTCTGATGACAGTGCTGCCACACCACAAGATGAGACATTGGAGGAGGTAAAAGCAAACGCTGCAAAAATGCTGATAGTCCTTTCTATTAATGGTCTGTTAACAGTTAATCGAGACCCCCTCCTGACTGTTAAGTCACTTTTAATTTTGTTTTCTACAGCGGATGCGTAATGAAGGGCTGAGCAGTGGTACTCTTTCCAAGTCTTCCTCATCGGGTATGCAGAGCTGTGGCGAGGAAGAAGGCGAGGAGGGGCCTGACGCTGTCCCTCTACCTCCCCCTATGGCAATCCAGCAGCATAGTTTACTGCAGCCCGACTCCCAAGATGATAAGGTGGGTTATTAAGCTTATCCCTTCCAGTTTCCTCTGTCAATTTACAGTTTTTAGGCAGGCATGGTAACAGATGAAAGAATGCAAAAAGCGAATGGTTTTTATGTTTCTACATTTTAATCTAATTAGGTCACTTTATTTGTCAGTCTTTTTTTTCATGATACTGCAGAATGAGGACTCATTAATGGTAATATTTCTTGATAAATAGAACATATAAATAGACAGTTGGAAAGAGGAACGGAGATAAAGAATTGTGGCAAAGTATGGTGCTGTGAAAAAGGGTTTGCTTCCTCACAGAGATCGTTGTTTTTTGCTTTTTTGTGACAATTTAATGTTTCAAATGGTATCTAAACTTATCTGGCTTTATGTGGGAAAAAAAAGTTTTGTGAACTTGCAAATTCATAAAATTACCTTAAGCAAGCATATTTTAATTAACTGAGTTACTAGCCATAATGAGGGATTTTACATTTTCAACCCATGCATGCATGCATAGGTTCTCCCCAGGTAATCCAACCACCTTCCCTTCCCCAAGCCTGCCATGATAAGTGGGTATATAAGATCGATGAAAGGAAAGGGGGCAAATACCTTTTTACAACTTTGTATCTACAGCTGTTGTCAGAAATTTGCTCTGAAAATTGTATCTCATTTCCTCTGACAAAGATTATCCAGATCATCCTACTTTAAACAAACCCATTTATGAGTATTTCGGAGGATCGATTTTACAGATTTGTCTCACTTTCCAAAAACTTAAAACGAACAACAAAAAGCAACTTAAACTTAATTTTGCACTAATACTATCTTTTTCTCTCCTTGCTCTTATATTAGCGATTGCATGTTTGTCCTTTAGCGTTATGTTGATTTCTGTTATGCCTCTATCCTGTCCAAGTTTCCACATCTTTCCGCGTAATTATACTTTATTTGGCTTCTTTTTCCCTATCCCCTGCTAAGTTCCTCTCCTTTTGGAATGCAATTGTTCACTAATAGACAATACTCACTACATTTAATTTTGTCTGCAGTAATAACCTATTAATGAGAAAAAATAACTATGTCCAAACGATCCTTTGTAATCATCCCCCTTTTCATCCCCCCTACATTGTAGCAGAGGCAGGCTGCTTAGTGGAATATTAAGCAACGTTGCTTGCTAAAAATTGTTAAAAATTGTCTGTCAATCAAGGCATGTGCACTTCATTAGGAGCACTACGCTCCCCAAAATTGTCCCTGACCTACACACTCTTAATGATCCTTTTTTCCCTGAGGCCGTCCTGTGATTGGCAACAGCTTGGCCTTTAAGTAAACATGTATTATTAGGGAAAAGCTACATGCCAGTTCTTCTGTGGACATATGGAATATTCAGGTTCCACTACAGAAATGGTGAGCACAGTCCTCGTAGGGATGATCAAAAAAATAAAAACATGCATGCAAAATCATATGATGGCATATTTGTTTTATGGGTTGAAAAATAGAGCATATTTTCTGTTTCAAAGTGTTTCTATCAACATAAAAATTCAGATAGCCTCAAACGCTTGAGCAGAAAAACAGGCCCAACTTGTTCTCAGCTTTTAGAAGACGTTTATATGCAATGCAGCAAATTAAATTTTACGCCAATTGTTACTCATCACATTTGTCTTGCTCTGCCCTTCAGTCTACATCTCGGCTGTCTGGTCGTCCAAGCAGTTCGGAGACACCGAGTGCTGCAGAGCTGGTCAGTGCCATCGAAGAACTGGTGAAGAGCAAGATGGTGAGTACGAAGTTGTCAACAACACCTACAAGTACTTGTTAATCTGACACACATGTACACCGAACAATTCGGATAGATGTGCACACAAGAACACGCTATTTTTTTTTCTTGGTGTTTGTGATGGAGAATGGCATCGAAGCCTACTTGTCATCTGTCAGAACTCTGACTAAGTTTGCCAGCTGTCTTTCGTTTCAACTAATGGCCACTGGTCTCTAAGATGCTCATGTCTGCTGTGCTACATCCAGCATATCTGTCATTTAAGTTAAAACAAGTTTTTATAGATGCCTTTTTTTTTATACTTGGATCTTAACTTTGTCTTTCTGTTCTTTTACAGTCCCTGGAGGAACGACCCAGTTCTTTGTCAGTGGAGCAAGGCGACAGCAGTTCACCCTCTCTCAACCCCTCTGATAACTCGCTACTTTCCTCCTCCTCACCGATCGACGAGATGGATGAGAAAAAAAACAGTTTCCTTAAGAAGAGACAGTGAGTAACAAACCTTATGTGTTATTAGTGTTTGGAAAGATATACAGTATGACCTCATTTTCATGTTTAAAATAACATGAGATGGAAAATGATCAGTGCCTCTTATTGATATTAATTCCGTACTGAAACTGCCACGCGTCTTGATATAATCTCAAAATAATGCATACATAGAAGTTCAAAGAATAAAAGGTCTTATAATTGAGGCGTGACTTCGTATTTTTACGGCTTACTCAGAAACTTATAAATAAACTTTTAATAAATTATTCTGCAACCACATCATACCTTTCTGTAACAGTTACAGAAAAGTTGGTCAGAGTTGATGTGGAGATTATTGGGGGAAAAAATAGTGGGCAATCTAGCAACAGAAAGAGATTTTCTACTTTACGTGATAATATACTTTGAATTTCGTGGGTATATTAAGAGAAAGTTGGAAATCTTTTGAGGTGAACAACTATTTTGCAGATACATTTAAGATGTTCTTACTTATTTTAAACAGTGATATTTCCACTTTTGTCTTATTCAGTTATGTGCTACTGGAGTTGGTGGAGACCGAGAGAGACTATGTTAGAGACCTGGGCTCCGTAGTGGAGGTAAAACCATAAAAACCTCAAGACATAGTTTATTAATCAATGTTTTCTGTGGGTTGAACGGATCAGTTTGCTTTCCTATCCACAGGGCTACATGAGCAGAATGAAAGAGGAAGGTGTTCCAGATGACATGAAAGGGAAAGATAAGATTGTCTTTGGAAACATCCATCAGATCTACGACTGGCACAAAGAGTACGTAGACAGCTTTTCTGCAGTTAACACAAAGGAAAACGCTTTAAAACCTCTGTTTTCGCTAAGGCGAAATGCCTTATGCCTTAGAAAAACACAAGAGGACTGTCAATATTATGCATCTTTTTGGGTAAAATCAATAGTTTTGTTCTTTATATATCCACAGTTTTTTCCTGGGAGAGCTTGAAAAGTGCTTAGAGGATCCTGAACGACTGGCTCCTTTATTTGTCAAACAGGTTAAAAGAAAAAAAAAATCTTTGACTCACACAAACAACTTTTGTTGAATTTTATTTTCATAAAAACTTGAAAACTGATATTACTTTTGATCCTACTCTAGGAGCGGAGGCTGCACATGTATATTGTATACTGTCAGAACAAGCCCAAATCCGAGCACATTGTGTCAGAGTATATTGACACTTACTTTGAGGTTAAACATTTTTATAAATCTCATATCTGCTAACTGATCTTTACTGACTTCATCCAGGTGGTCTTTATTTTGTTTAATGCAATATAATTTTCATCTTTGTCCAGGACCTTAAGCAACGATTGGGTCACAGATTACAGATAACAGACCTGCTAATCAAACCAGTTCAAAGAATCATGAAGTACCAGCTGTTACTTAAGGTATTAGAATGAAGGATGTTAATATTGTACATTAAACAGCAAAAAAATAGTTTCACTTTGTGTGTCTTCCTCTTACAGGATCTTCTCAAAGTTTCTAAAAAGGCAGGAGTGGATACAACAGAGCTGGAGGTACCATTCTTACTACCAAAACAGATACTAATATCTTAATGATTCCAAAGACTGAGTTCTTATATGAGTTAAACTTTTATCCATTTGCTTCTTGACCACTATAAAAGTGTGTTGTCTTAAAGTGTGTTGTCCTACCGTGTTTTAGAAAGCTGTAGAAGTCATGTGTGTGGTCCCAAAGCGCTGCAATGACATGATGAATGTTGGACGCCTTCAGGGTTTCGACGTAAGTCTGCTTCTCCTCGGCTCACAGTTGCTCTACAATAAGCAGTAATGTAAAGGCATGCCAACATAAAACTACATATTTTCCTGCAGGTAAATTACTATAGTAAGTCCACCGCCAGCAGGTGTCAGTGTGCACCCATTTATTTTAGAGTGACATGTTGGAGGTTGTTGTCAAAAAAAGCTTTTCTTCTTCCTAAACATAGGTATTCGCTGCAAGACCTGTCTAAAACTTTGTTTAATTGTCCCGATTTCCTTAGGGTAAAATTGTAGCACAGGGCAGACTGCTCCTGCAGGACACCTTCTTGGTTTCAGACCAAGACGGAGGCCTCCTGTCCAGAATGAAAGAGAGGCGAGTTTTCTTGTTTGAGCAGATAGTTATATTCAGTGAGCCTCTGGACAGAAAGAAGGGCTTCTCTTCTCCAGGCTACCTCTTCAAAAATAGCATCAAGGTGAGTTCAGTTCAATAAAATTATAAAGAGTACCAAGATTTTTTGTCTTCTTTTCTGACAAAAGTGTATATGTAACCTGGGATAAATGAAATGATTGCTCTTTTTCATTGCAGGTGAGCTGCTTGGGTCTGGAGGAAAATTCAGACGACCCCTGTAAGTTTACGCTGATCTCCAGATCATCCAGTGGTAACCTAGAAAGGTTCACCCTCCATTCCACAAACCCTGGAGTTGGTCAAGCCTGGGTCCACCAGGTCAGCCAAATACTGGAGAACCAGCGCAATTTCCTCAATGGTAAAAAAAAATTATATATATATTGCCAATTATTTTGTATTAAAAAACTACAATCTTAGCAACAACATGTCCTTTACGTGTTTTATGTGTTTAAAAAAAAAAAACACACAAATACAAATCAAGAAGAAAACAATGTTAATGCCAGACATGTCAGGAACAAAGTTGTGGAGACGTTTAAATCAGGGTAAGGTTATAAAACAGTACTCAACGTTTTAAACATCTCAACTCTAGACCTAACCAAGACAAAGACCATTAATACTCCAGAGAAACTGCATCAACAATATACATCACCATTAACACACATTTGTAATAGTTACATATGGTGGTGACAGCATCATGCTGTTGGATGCAAGTAGATGAAACAAGGTCAAAGTTGATAGAAAGATGAGGGGAAAAACTATAAGAAAGAAAACATTTCACTTCCAGAAGCTGGTCAGCTTAAAATAGAACAACTCCACCAAAACATATGGTAGAACTATCATGGAACGATCAGCATCAAAGCATTTTTCTTTAGAGGTCCTATCCTAATTCCAATATGGAATCTTTCTCAATACAAAGTATCCAACAAAAATGTTTTTTTTTAATAATAATTTAAAAAAACAAATGTATGCACTATTTGTTTTGTTCTGTTAGTAAATTACAATAAAGTTTAAAATTGTGAAAAAAATGTTTTTGAAAACCTTCAAAAACACGTTTTTGAATGATAGTTTTTTTTTTCTCCCTGTTCCAGCTTTAACATCGCCCATAGAGTACCAGAGGAACCATGTGGGTGGTGGAGGACCCCCCGGCAGTAGCAGCAGTAGTACAGGAGGTAGCAGCACCAACAGCTCCTCCAGCATGGGAGGAGGGGGAGGTGGTGGTGGGGGGTCGGGTGGATCAGGAGGTAACTCCTCTTCCCTGTGCGGCCCTCGCTCCCGTCCTTCTCGCATCCCGCAGCCATCCTCACGACTTCCCCAGCCTGTTCACCATCACCATCCTCCAGGTCCCGAGGGGCCTGACAGATCAGCAGGTATGTGGTCCCCCTACCACCCGTCCCTTACCTCTTCCCACTCTTCAGACAGCCCAGTTAATGGAGAGCTGTTAGCCTCTGAGGTCTTTACTTTAAAGACGGTGGACAGTTCACAAGGGAGTAACTGTAATAACAGTAATAGGCCAGCAGACAATATGGACACGGATCTAAAACAGACTTCTGCAGGCTACGAGGAGAGCCAGATGCATAAAAAAACTGCAGTTCCACAGATGCCAGTGGCTCCTCTTGGTTTTTCTCTCAGAAGCCCTCGAGTAGGGACAGTTTCACCACTTATTTCCCCTCAGACTCCAGGAGGAGGAAAGGAACCGTTCATACCAACAAGCCCAGCACATATAGCAACCCCTTTCTGGGCTGTGGTTCCCCCTATGCCCCCTTCTCCTGCCAGCAGACCCGGTTCCTTATCCTTCTCCAATGACAGTAGCGGTGGAGGGGAAACGTTTGGCAGAGGAATGCCGTCTTTTCACCGCAGCTCCAGCCAGAGTAAGGAAACAGACAGAATGAGCACCTGCTCCTCCACCAGTGAGCAGTCCATAACATCCACCCAGAGCAATGGGGTAAGACGTCAAGACAAGGTCTTGACTCTAAAGGAGCTTTTGAGCTCCTCACTAGCCACTAACTTTCTCCTAACAGACTGACTGGTTGTCAACCAGCCACCCTTCTGCTGGCTCTGAGAATGGCTTCTACATGCAACAACTACAACTACTGAAACACTGATTGGAGATTAACATCTACCTGCGTGTACTAACTTCACCTGATAGTGTTAGTTGAGAATATTCAGGCTCTCCGTAGGTTTACTAACAGATCCAGCTCACAGAACACCTGTCATATCTGCTTTGTGAGACTCTCTCTTAGCACTCCATGTGTTTGTTTTTCAAACTGTGACCTTTCGGACACTAAGGTGGCGTAAAGCAACACTTTCTCTTTCTCATGTGTGATTAGCGATTACCTATGAAATCACTGATCCGAGAGCTGTCCATCAGTTGCAACTTGTCAATGTTTCACACTGAATAACAATCATACAATTGCAAGATTTTAAAAAGGGATTTTGCAATGTTTCAATACCTGCATGCATTAAATAAACTGTGTCCATCAATAAAATAACACGTTTTGATGGCTTACTGACCAACTTTTCTTCAAGTAGTGTTTTATTTTTTGTAATTTACTTTAAACAGTGCATTTTTGTACCAGGTTATTTTTTTTAACAGTTTACATATTCTCCAGCAGAGTGAAAGCAGTAGCAGCAGCAGCAGTTTGTCCACCATGTTGGTAACCCAGGACTATGTGGCGGTGAAGGAGGACGAGATCAGTGTGGTGCAGGGTGAGGTGGTCCAAATGCTTGCCAGCAATCAGCAAAACATGTTCTTGGTGTACCGGGCCGCCAACGAGCACTCCCCTGCGGCTGAGGGCTGGATCCCTGGCTATATTTTAGGACATACCTCATGCTCCACCACACCCGAGCTCCCTGAGGGAACCATCAAGTAAGAGCTTATTGTTGTTTGATTGTAAAAAATAAAATAAAACAATGCAGGCGCAAATGATAAGCAGTACATGACAATGAAGTGATTTGAAAATCAGAATGTCATTGTAATTTATTCTATGGCTTGAGCCTGTTCATATTTGATTCTAATTTCAATTACAAGCTATAATATGAAAACATTTCAAAGTTAAATATCAAATAATTGAATGAAAACCTTTACCCTAGTTTTAATATTTCAAAAAGGGTTCCAAAACCTTCCCAAATCCATCATTGTTAATGATAGCAGTTAAAAAGCTACGCAGGACAGAAAACACAGCAACTGTGCTGTATTTCACTCAGCCTTTCTGTTATCTGCAAAAAGTCTAAGGACATGTCAAACAATACTAATTTTAAACTAACAATGAAACTAAAATTAGCTACCTTTAAAGTCTTTTTTTCAGGCAGTAACGTTGGGCAGTTAGAAGGACCTCGTCGCACTTTTGTATGTTGCTTTCACTTATTGGCTGAAATTTTTGTTCTTTCAACCCCAACAAGCCGAAAAAACGATCAAAACTCGGTTAACAGCTGATTTCCCTTTGCAACTATACATTTAATAGGCCATTAAGCAAAAGTTTTTCCAGATCTTTGCAACTCTAAATACATTTCATCCTCTTTTGGTTAAGAAAATCACTGTCATGGCACACTGCACTGCGTATCCGTCGAAAGTCGGAAAAAAGAGATAAAGACGGCAGAAAATTTGAGAACGGCTACCGCAAGTCCCAGGACAGCTTGGCAAACAAGGTCTCTGTGAAGGAAAGAAGTAGAAAAGTAGTTTATGTCTCCCAAATTGATTCTTTTTTAACCAATTTTTTTTATTTTATCTCCATTTCTCTCCATTCACTTTAGCTTTTGAACCCCAACTTCATCTATGACGGTAACTTGATTTCTTTTAAGCATTAAATGCACTCATAAATAGAAGAAAAATACGAGTAACATCAAATAAGAAAGTATCCTGTGGTCTTGATCCAGCTCCTCCAGAGTTCCTCATCCCTCTCAGCGAAGCGTCATGCGAGAGTGGCGACAATGTAACCCTAAGGTGTAAGGTTTGCGGTCGACCTCGCGCCACTGTTTCATGGCGTGGACCTGATAATAGCATTCTGAGCAACGACGGACACTATAACTTCACATACAGGCACGAGCACATCTCACATCTCTGTGTTCTGATTTATTTATCATGCCTAATGTGTTGCTGCCCTTTCGCTCTGTACCATTGCAGCGAGACAGGAGAGGCGTCCTTGCGCGTTCTGCGCGTGTCTCTCGAGGACAGCGGTGTCTACACATGCGTGGCCACAAACGTGGCAGGCACCTTCACCTCCTCCGCCAGCCTAACTGTGTCAGGTGAGAATACCATCATGATTTCACTTTTTACCTGGATACTTTTTTCACAGTGGTTTATGACTGCCATAATTTAAAAACAATATAAAAAATGTCCTCTGCAGCTCCTAATTATGGCAGTGAAGACATCTGGAAAAGTAGTTTTGAGTCTCATTACATAGAGATCACAGAACTTGGAAGGTAAGTGTGTATTCTCGGCTGACTTGATGCTTGTGGCAGTTTGCTGTGTAATGTATGTATTAATATTTAAGGATTTAGGCTTTCATTTCTGTACCGCTATTAGGAAAATCACAGTCTTTCTCATCTCTACTTTCCAGGGGTCGATTCTCAGTGACTAAGCGGTGTGACCAAAGGGGGAGTAAACGCACTATTGCAGCAAAACATGTCAACAAGAAGCTTCTGCGCCGAGAGCAGGTGCTGCAAGAGATCCGACTCCTCCAGACTCTTGACCATCCAAACCTGGTTAGACTGCTGGACACCTACGAGACAGCTCACTGCTACGTCCTTGTACTGGAGATGTGAGTACAGTGGGGTTACCATGGTTTCAAGTGTATTGATATTAAACTGACCAATGACACACCCACATCCTGTGTGTTTTCTTGCTTTCAGGGCAGACCAAGGCCGCTTCCTGGACTACATCGTAAGCTGGGGAAACCTGACAGAGGAGAAGGTGGCTTTGTACCTCAGAGACATTCTCGATGCCCTCCAGTACCTGCATGGCTGGAAGATTGCACATCTTGATCTAAAAGTAAGCAGATATTATTTTTTCTTTTTTTACTTTTGGAGAAAATAAAAAACATCCATTAAATTTCAATGACAGGACATGCTAAATGTATTCCACGGTTAAAGAGACATAAGATTTAGTATAAGTAATACTGGTACCTGCCAATTATTCCCATTTTTTTAAATGTCTGAATCTGTTGAAGAATTATCCTAATGTTTAATTCCTCTTTCAGCCTGAGAATATCGTAGTTGAACAGGTGTGCTCCCAGCCTGTGATCAAGCTGACAGACTTTGGTGAAGCTGTTCAACTGGACGCTCATTCCTCTCACATCCATCCTCTAATGGGGAGTCCCGAGTTCTCTGCACCTGAATTGGTCCTTGGTCAGCCTGCCTCTCTGACATCTGACCTCTGGAGCTTAGGTCTGTAGTTAAATTTCACCCAGGACACAATTCCTATCTTTGGCCTTTATTCTTCCTAAACATATCATTCTTGATAATGTAATCCTGAAGACCAAGTAAACATAATGTATTCTTGATAACGTATTTCAAATTATAAAATAACTGCCTTGTTAAAAAATATCACTGTGTAGTTCTAGTGTCAGTGACCCTAATTTTTGGAGATATTTCTTTTCTGGTGAAATCAAAATGTTATTGTACCGCCATAAAGACCCTTAATATATTTTGTCAAAAGCCTGTGAACTACAACATTTTTTGAAATCTCTGATAAAGACATGCAAATGGCAACTGTATATTTTATCGCAGTAATACGTGATCTTTTAGCATAAAAAATGGAATGAAACACTGCAAGTAATTAGTAAGGATGTGCTTACCTTCCGAATGTTTTGCAGGTGTGGTGACCTACGTTCTCCTTAGCGGCGCCTCCCCCTTCCTGGACGAAAGCCTTGAGGAGACTTGTTTAAACATCTGTCGGCTGGACTTCAGTTTCCCAGAAGACTACTTCCAAGGTGTGAGCACAGAAGCCAAGGACTTTGTTTGCCTGCTTCTCCAGGGTGAGCTTGAGCGACGGCCCTCTGCTGGATTCTGCCTGCAGTACCCGTGGCTCCAACTTCGAGGTTTAGCCAGCAGCGGGTACGGGCACGTAAATCCCACGCAGGGCCCGTCGGCGAGCCGTTATGCCACTCATCTAGACACCTCTAGGCTCATTTCCTTCATGGAGCGGCGGAAACACCAGAATGACGTCCGACCCGTTGCTGCCATTAAGGCTTTCCTCCACAGCCGTCTTTACAGCCACATATGACAGAATGATCACATTTTCTAGAAGACCACTGGGGGATCAGTCCACCAAGATATCTTTCTCCCTCACCAAGCCACAAAGGTCCTGCTGCTGCTGACTGACAGACAAATAAACTTCCACAGCCCATTCTCACAATGGCGTATTTTCACTATGCCAGCACAACAAATGACCTGATGGAATCAATTTGAGATTCCAAACCTTGACTCAGCAGGGAGAAAATAGAAACAAGGTTTCTGAACAAGCTGATGTGGGCACATATTTAACATTTGGACAGTGTTAAAGAAGATTTAGTACTGTATATTAAGAAGAATCTAGGCTGCTTTTGTTTAAACTGAAGAAGACTTTTTTTGTAATGAGAGATTACTTTTTGTAAATGAAACCATGTACAGTTGGGAAAACGGAGATCTGTCTTAATTCAGCTGTTTTTGGAAAATAAAGGCATGAAGAGAAATGTGTAGATCTCATCCGACACCAGATAGAAACTACCAAAACAATGTATTGGAAAGATACATTAAAGCTGCAGTTTCTACTATAGTTTGCTTATCCTTATCATCCGGACTGACTAAGAAATGAAAATAACTTGAACAAGCATTAGATGAAAAAAACATATTCCACTCAGCTTTCCCAGATCTTTAGCTGCATCCGCCTTAGTTGTAAATAATATTTTACTGCTTCACAATAATGGCCCTTCCGAGAGTTTATTTCAAATGAATTTAAAAAGAAGAAAAAATTAACTATTTTGTGTGCAGAGCTGTAGAGAATCCTACAGGACCCTAAAGTGTAGCTGGGTCGTAACTTCGGACAGAGACAGCTACTACCAATGCACTCATTGTTCTGCATCAGTTCTCTAGTGCAATGATGCAGCTTCACCATGTATGCAACTATTTATGAAGACTTGTGTTGTAGCCGTATTCTTAAGAAAAAGGCATGTGTGTACCTGGTACTGCAATAGATGTCTGTAATTGTGTTAATTCTTATGCATTAATTTCAGTATTAATATCTGCAAAACCTCCAAGACAAACATGGGGATTTCAGAAATATTGTATAGAGACAATTATGCTTTCAGTTTGTCCCAATAATGTTTTTGTTTTTATTTTCTGTAACTATACCAAAGTTGGCTATGCTTTTTGTCCCTGCAATTTTAAGTATTTTTTTATTTCAAATTATTCTTGTTTAGTTATATTAGTCCACACTGAAATGTGATTGTTTACAAAAGTTTGGTGTGGCTTTATTTATTCCTAATGTAAAGATGTATTGTTTGGTGATTAATTGCTGAAAACAGATTTCATGTGTGTGTGCACTAAGTAGTTTGCTGTGTGAGTTTGTTCTCTCCAGAGTAGCTAGTAGTATATATTTTTTCCTGCTCCATATTTCATTTTGTTTTATTTGACTTTGTTTTATTTTTATTTTTTCGTTTATTATCAGACTTATAGATAAACTATTTTTACATAATCAGAAAGCAATATGTCAAGTTAAAAATATTAAACAAAATATGTTTGTGGGACTGCAGTTTGGATTTTACAAAAATAATTACCATTTTTCTTTTGAATATTTCCCTAATGCCAGTTGTTTTTTTTGTTTTCGTTTTTTTATTATTATTATTCAGATGTGTGAACAACTTGGGTGTGGAAGTTATGGAAATCTTTAGTTTTAAAAGTGCCAGGTGAGCGAAAGAACCCTAAAATGAGGGAGACTAAAAATGTGCTTCATTTATTGTCATATTTGAAGGTTGTAATTGTTATTTTAATTGTTGTCTGATCATTTACTTTATTGTAAAATACGCTGACCCTTGTGGGTCTGTATAGTCTCTTTTTTTGTGCGGCTCTTTATTTGTATGTGTTGGTCTTGGTTGCTCGAATGTGTTGTTCACTCTAATCAGTGTCTCTCAAAGTCACCTCACTAGAGGATCTGACTGAAGTACTCGAAAGCCTTTGAGAAACAAAGTCATCTTGTGATGTAAAGTTGTACAGAGAAGGTTGGGCGGTTGCCACTGTTGTAAACCCGTCTTATTTTTGAATACACCTACAAACAAGACTGCAGCAATGTCATCTTGAATGTCTCACAATGACTCATTTTTACTTTTGCATGTATATTTCTTTGTACAGAAGATTGTGTTTTCATGTAAACCATACCTGTTTTAAATAATTTCATTTTGTCCTATTGTTATTTTGTCATTAAATGTACAAGGAAACCGACAAGACGTTGTAATTTACTCATATTTACACCCACTTCAGCAAAAAAGTAGCTCATCTTGAAACCGCAATTATTCATCTGTAAGTTCTCATGACCTTTCTCACAGGAGGGGGACGCAAGGCGACACGGCAAGGTATTACCGGAATAAATAGAAAGCAAGGGGAAACCCTGGAGAAACCAACACACTGTCAAAATGAACTAATAGGTGCCTTTTTTTTTAAAGATAATCATCCATTTTATTTGTTTTAATATCAGATTAAAGGCATTGAGTCATAAGTAAATTGTTCAAAAACCTGATAAAGCATATTGTATGTCTAGGACAGTTTCCCTTTTTGTTATATTGTAAAAACAAAATTTATTTGACTTTATGTGAATGAGCAAAAGAACGTAGGGCAAAATCAAAACAGAACAAAATCAAAGTAGATGACGCTTTAGTTTTGAGTTCTTTCAAATAAAGGCAACATACACGAAATTATATTATGTTATTTTGAAGACCATCATCCAGACAGTCTGTCTGTGCTTAGGATCTGTGTCTAAAGATTATATAATATTAAAAGTCGTACACATTTTGATCAACTCTTTTTTACATCCATGATGCGGACAGTATTACATCCCCTTTCCAATTGAAGAAGGGTGAAAACACAAGACAACTGCAACTAAACGTCTTTGTAAAGGACAAAAATGGGATTTATTTTTCCTCTCTCCTTTTGAATGAAAAAAAAATCCCAAAATGATAAACAAGCTGTGGGGAAGGGAGGGGCTGTTAGGTGGTGCCAAATCGAATAACTAAATAAAACAAACGGGGCCTAACTATCATCTAAACTAAACAAAAATAAAATGGAAAGGAAAACCCTGCATCGCTATTCTAAGAAGGAAACTCACCAAAACATTACATGGGTGGCACCAACTTACAGTGTCCATAACAGAAAACAGAACCTAAGTTATGGAAATGGACAGGGTACCCCAAACTTACCTAGCCCACAAACTCCCACCACAAACCTCCAAACAAGAACCAAAGTTCAAACCATGTCAGTCAGCTAGCCGAGAAGAGGACTGTCGAAGGACTGGTCAAAGCAGTTAAAGGGGCAGCTACCATTGACCTAAAGATTCTTGCACTTCTTAACGTACAGCAAACATTAACGGGAGACCTTCATCCCAGTCCTTTCTAGTGTCCATACAGTATTTGAGTAGCATGGACTTTAAGGTCTGGTGAAATCTTTCAAGTGCACTCTGACTTTCAGGATGATAAGAGCTTGATGTAACATGCTCTACGCCCAACTCTTTCAGTGCTTGTCCAAAGGCGTCAGATTTAAAGTCGGTGCCTTGGTCAATTTGGACAACCTTGGGAAGACCAAACACTGAAAAGAACTTTACCACTGCTTTTGTTATAACTGGACCAGTGATTCTACCCAAGGGCACAGCCTCAGCAAACCTGGTGGAAGCACACATTATGCTTAAGAGGAATTGGTTTTCACTCTAAGACCTTCGTAAGGGACCTATGCAGTCAACTATAACCATTCCAAATGACAGCCTTCTCTGATTCAGAACAAACTTTTTGTATTAAAATGATTACACGATAGTTAATTTCCCCCAGCTATCCAGACATTTTTCTTTCTTTTTAAGTCGTAATGGTAGATCATACACAAATGAAATACACTGAAGTCAAAGAATATTTGAAGACCCCGATTTTGATTTTAGTTACTACTTTTGTCCAGTAGGGGAAGCATTTTGGACAGATAAACAGATTTGTTTCTACAGTTTCTCCAGCAAATGCTAGAAACCATCGTTTGTTTTTCTTTGAGGGGAAATGAAGGAGCATATTATAACTTTCTAGAAAAAAACGGTCCATGTTTACGAACTTGACTTGTTCAGAAGAAAAGAGAAGAAACATTTATACTGCCCTGAAACCATCTAGAAAATATATTTTCTAGATGGTTTCCACTGCCTCTTTTCTGGACTGTCCATTGTGTTTACTTGGTCTTCAGGATTATGTTTTTTGACTAACAAACATGAGATCTTCACAGGTAAGGCATATTTAAACACTAATCTGTTTAGTGATGTCTTAAGGCAGTTTTGTGTTTAATGATCTGTGAAGGCAATTGGTTGCACTTGATTTAGTTTTTTGTATCAGAGTAATATGTGTGCGTGCGTGTGTGTGTTTTCAATTAAACAAGGCGAAATCTGAATATTGTAAGGCATTGTAACTTTTAGAAATACACACACATTATATATAAAAAACAGATACAATAAGACAAAAACAAGGAGCTGTGTTTTTGTAATACAAGGTGAGTATTTCTTTTTCTTCTACAGAAGAGCTTTATATCTGATGACCTACAAAAAAAACAAAAAGAGGGCATCGCAGATCTTATCTTTTATCTCCAGTCATACACGATTCGTTGTGGTTAGTGAATTTTGCCATTACGAGGTACATACAGTCTCCCCACCTCCTTAATCCATCTGTGTTGTTAGTCACAAATAACAGAAAACAAAAGCATCTGTTACCCGAAACTATATTTTTCAATTACTAGTTTACTTATATATAATAAATATCCTCATGTAGTCAAACATGTAGGAAGTCAGGTTTTTCTCTAAAGTTAAAGTCCTTGAAAGTTTCAGAACTGCTTCTGTCTCAATGGAATCTTTTATTTATTTATTATTACAGATATATTTAACCTGTTCATCTACGGGCACCTGCGATCTTTCCGAAACCTGTGCTTACATGTTCTTATCTGGTGTAACATCTTTTTTGCCTGTCTTAGCAACAGCAGAAGCAAAGATTTTTTTTTTGTTTTTTTTTTTTGCATGAAACCACAAGGGACGTACGTATCTGTGCTATCTTCAGATTATCTCGCGATCAAAATCTCATGCAAGATCTGTGAAGTGTGAAGGTAATGCATGCTGGTATGGTGTCTTCCCTATTTGTCACACGTTTTACACTATGTAGTTCACAATAACTGTTTTAACCCTAATAATACCGAAAAAGCTCCCTTACAGATGTCTGTTTTTTTCTTGTTTTAGGTCAATTGTGTTTTGGAACAATAAAGAATTTATTTCATATTAGGATAACCTGGAAAATTAAACTACTGTAACTATGTGTTGTTGTTGGGTTTTTTTTGTCTGTTTGTTTCCATTTCACCAGCGACAACCAGGACTGAAATGTGGAAGCAATACGTCATGTACATTTAAGCTGCTTGTAAAAGTTATTCCACTCAACATGTGTGTTTTGTTGCTTAAGACCACTATAACTTATGTGTATGCTGAATCTATAAGCTAAAGAAATAGTTAAACTGAAAAATTGTCACTGAATGTTTTTTTTAGCCACTTGTTTGTCATCATTTCCCAGTTTTTCACAACCCACCTTTCTGAGCACCCGTCACCCTCTGATGTCAGCATTCATCTTCACCCACACACAGAGATTCTTATCTTATCAAGCTGAGAAAGTTCTGAACTGTTATTTGCTATCATCTAAGTGTATTTCAATGTGTTCTGCAGTTCTCTTGGGATTTTTCAACAAATGCATAGAGGTCATTGATTTTGCAGAGGAAATGGAGTGACACGCAAACCACAAAGATATGGGCCCACAAGTGCAAAACATTGACCACACAGCAAACTTGACTGCAGTGAACAACCAGGTCCACTAGATGGCAGTAGAGAGCTAGTGTTGATTTGCCAACACGTGAGGCCACTGACATCCTAAAGGTAAATAAACAACCATAAACACAGCTGATGATATTAGCTAAGGATGCAATCCAGGCCCGGACTCTCTGTAAAAAAACAACAACAAAAACACTGCCGGCAGTGCGAATCACATGCTGGGATAAGCCATAGTGGCAGTCAGGCCAGCAACGTGACTGAGGAGGGAAAGATGAGTGATTTATTTCGATTAAGACCCGCACCAAAGGTCCGTATCAACCACACAGGTGTGGAGGAAGGGGCGTGTCTGCTGACCGCAGCTCGCGCAATAAGCGTGCGGTGCAAGAAGTGAGGAGAAGCGACTCGGGTCTCCCGAGTACAAGGCCAAATCAGTGAGACAGGCTACATTATCTTACTGTATGAAATACAGTTTATGGAAAAACTGTAAACATATGTTTGCTATTCAAAGGTGGTGATGGTGATTACACCAGTCCTGCTTGTACTTTAGGAGTAGTAGAGCATTTGGGAGAAGTTACAAAACCATTTGTACAGTAGAGCAACAACACATGAACACCACCAGACGCAGGCATTGACATAAGTGGCTCTCAACTGTAATAATAGCTTTCTTTGCAATTTGGCGTTATTCTATTAAGTGATTATGTTGTTAAATATTTAGGTCAGCTGCTGATTTGCTGTTAACTTCTTCCAAATGCTCTACTACTCCTGATCATTTTTGTGTTTTCTTTGACCTTTCTGTTACACCCAAGCCAACAGCTGGCCCTACAGTTACTCAAGGAAGACTTATTGATGACAACACAGGGATTCAGTTTTTGAAAATGATTAGGTTTGAAAATGCTCTGTGTTCTAATGTTGATGATATGTTAAACTCTTACACATCAAGTGTCTTGAAGGTTGTGGATGCCCTTGCTCCTGTCAAGGTTAAAATGGTTAAAAGTACACAAAAGGCACCTTGGAGAAAAGAGGTCTCAGTCTGGGCACAGAAAAGGGAGTGCCGGAGAGCCGAACGGAAATGGCGTAAGTCAAAGCTCCAGGTTAATTTTGAAATCTACAAAGAAATGTTGTGTGTGTTCAACCAGACTTTGTGTAGAACCAGAGAGAGCTATTTTTCATAAATCATCAAAAACTGAAGAAACAACTCTCGTGTCCTATTTGCTACAGTGAGCAGATTAACAAACCTTCCAGTCTCGATCCCCTTGGAACTGATTTCTACATCTAAATGTCAGAAGTTTGCAGTATTCTTTAATGACAAAGTTCAAGGCATTAAAAATACAATTGTTTCCACGACAGACATTGCTCCTCTACCCCCAGTTAGACATTTGGAGCTGATACACTTCACACCTGTCTCAGATAAAACAGTTGAAGAGATCATCTGCAGCCTGAGTCGATCTACTTGCTGCCTTGATGAGTTACCCACTAGATTCCTAAACTCTGTGCTGAGCAGTTTGCTTCTACAACTCGCTCAGTTAGTAAATATCTCACTTAAGACTGGAATATTTCCAAAGGCCTTGAAAACTGCTGTTATTAAGCTTCTCCTAAAGAAGAGCAGTCTGGATGCCACAGTACTGAACAACTACCGGCCCATATCAAACCTGCCATTCTTAGGAAAAGTGCTGGAAAAAGTTGTATACCAACATCTGAATGACTTTCTCCTGTCTAACAATGTGTTTGATGCTTTCCAGTAAGGCTTTAGGCCCCACCACAGCACTGAGACAGCTCTGATCAAGGTGACAAACGACATCCGCCTAAACTCAGATGGAGGCAAAGTCTCTGTCCTAGTTCTGCTGGACCTGACCACCGCCTTTGATACAGTTGACCATGTGATTTTATTACAGAGGTTAAAAGACTGGTTGGGAATCACTTGTATGGCTCTAAACTGGTTCAAGTCCTACCTTGAGGACAGGTGTTACTTTGTTCAAATTGAGAACTGCGTCTCCGACCGATTTGGTGTAACCTATGGGGTTCCCCAGGGGTCGATCCTGGGACCCCTTTTATTCAATCTGTACATGCTTCCATTGGGCCAGCTAATACACAGCCATGATGTGTCCTACCACAACTATGCTGATGACACTCAGATCTACGTGTCGCTGACAGAAGGAGAACATGGGCCTGTTGATTTATTGTGTCACTGTATTGAACAGATCAGTCTGTGGATGCAGTACAACTTCCTCCAGTTAAACTCAGACAAAACTGAAATCATTGTCTGTGGCCCTGAGGGTTTTACACAGACCAGCCAGAGAGACATTGAATGGGTTTCAAAATATATTCTTAATTTATTACAGAAAGTCAAAAAATAGTTGCAAAATGATAAATTGGGCCCAAACTGAGGTCAACATAACAAACTACAACCCAGGTAGTGACACAAAGTACTCAAGCAACAAACCTGACCTCCCCAAACAAGACATGAAGGGAGCTTAAAGACTGGCTGATCAGACCACTGCTAACACACATGGGGGTTAACTAAACACACAAGAACATAAACAAATACTGGTCAGCACATTACTGAATCTTTAAATTAGATAAATATTAGAACTGAACTAATTTCCAAAAAGAAGAAACATTAAAGAAATGGTAACATTAAACTAAAGATTAATTTTTCCTTTCCCCTGGCAACCAAATGGAATAACCGACTGATGAGGTTTGCCTGCCATATAAGGACAGCAATTAGCTGGAGCTCCTGTGTGATTCCAGCAGCCGCTCCGAAGGAAACTGGTAACTCAAAAGAAGAAGAAATTAGTTTGTTATATTTAACAAAAATATAAAGAACTGACAAATAAAGTTAACTAAATGTGTGCACTCCAAATAGTCAATTAAAGAGTCCGGCTAATGAAAATAATTTTAAAGATACAAATCTAAACTAATCAATATGTAAACTGATGTTAAAAGATGAAAAGAAAACCATTACCATTCACTTGTCTGTGACAGTAGGGACAGCTGCCACATTCCCCCTCCCTTCAAAAGGGTCATCACACCTTCGAGAGAGGTAGTCTGCAGTCACATTTAGCTTACCAGGTATGTACTGCACTGTAAAGCGGAAGGGTTGCATTGAAAGAGACCATCTTGTAATGCGACTATTTGTGTCCTTCATTCGCTGCAGCCACTGGAGAGCTCTGTGATCAGTCTGGAGGATGAACTCTCTTCCAAGTAGGTAATACTTAAGGGAATCCGGGGCCCATTTTATTGCGAAGGCTTCCTTTTCTACCGTAGAATAACGGACTTCTCTGGGGTGTAGCTTACGGCTTATGAAAGCTACAGGTTGTAAAGCCTCATCACCTTGCAGGAGGACTGCTCCAATACCTCTTTCTGAGGCATCCGTTTGTAGAATAAAACCTTTGTTAAAGTCAGGACACTTCAGGACGGAACTCTGACCCAGCGCTTGTTGAATATCATGGAGTGCTGCAATTGTCTTTTCCATCCACTGAACTTTACTGGGGTATTTAGATCCAGTCATATCTGTCAGAGGGGCAGCTCTGTCTGAAAAGTTTTTTTTATGAATCTATGATAGAAACCTGCCATCCCTAGAAATGACCTCAATTGCTTTATGGTTTGAGGCAATGGACAGGATTCAATAGCATGAATCTTGCAAACCTGTGGCTTGAGTTCACCATTTCCAATGATGAAACCCAGGTACTCTTTCTCAGATTGTGCAAAAACACATTTTGCTGGGTTAATGGTCAAACCTGCACTTTGTATGCGGCCCAAAATTTCTTGTAAATGCTGCAGGTTCTCCTCCCAAGAGTTACTATATATCACAATATCATCGAGATAGGCACAGGCATAGTCATCACATCCACGCAGTACCTGATCCATAAGCCTTTGGAAGGTAGCGGGTGCGCCATGCAGTCCAAAGGGGAAAACTGTAAACTGGAAGAGTACCCAAGGGGTCCGAAAGGCCGTCAACTCCTTTGCATAAGTCAATAGTTGTCAGGTATTTAGCTTTGCTCAATCTATTTACCATATCATCAATGAGAGGAGTAGGGTAGGAGTCAAACTTTGACACAGATTAAGGTACCTGAAATCTATACAGAAGCGCATTGTTCCATCTTTCTTCGGCACCAAGACGACAGGATTACACCACTCACTTTTGGAAGATTCAATAATCCCGAGGGACTGCATCAATTCCATCTCTCTCCTCAGGTAGCTTTGAAGGCGTTCTGGAATCCTGTAGCTCAAACGTTTAACTTTAGCATCACTTTTCAACACAATCTCATGTTGAAGAATTTCTGTACGACCTGGAGACTTTTTAAATATCTCACATAATTACATTACATAATGCTCTGACTTGTAGTTGTTGTTCACCTGACAGATGTTTCAAGTCAAGCTCCATTGGTGCTGATGAGGGCAGGTACTGATCATCCACAGGTTCCTCTTCTTCCACAGCTCTAATCAGCATGACCTCTGCTCCCACTTTAGTTCGCTCTGTCCACTCCTTAAGGAGGTTCACATGCAACACCCTAGTGGAACACGGCCGTCCGGATGCAACAACTTGGTAGGTGGTAGGTCCAAGCTGTTTTATTGCCTCAAATGGCCCCTGCCACTTGGCCAAAAGCTTGCTCTCATTGGATGGTAGCATAACCAGAACCTTCTGGCCTGGGACAAAGGTCCTCTGCCGGGCTGACTTGTCGTAACAAACCTTCTGGTACTTTTGAGCTTCTGCCATATGTCGCTGGGCCAAAGCTGTCATCGTTTGTAGCCTCTCTCTCATCTGTATAACATAGAAGATAACATTAACAGGCCCCTCACTCCCCTCTTCTCCATCCCAGGTCTCCTTTAATAACGCCAGAGGACCCCTTACCTCATGACCATATAAAAGTTCAAAAGGAGAGAACCCGGTGGAGGCCTGTGGTACTTCTCTGAAGGCGAAGAGGAGATAAGGCAACCATTGATCCCAATCAGAGCCAGTTTCGTCCACAAACTTACGCAGCATTTGCTTCAGTGTTTGGTTGAACCACTCTGTGAGCACATTCGTCTGTGGATGATAAGGGATAGTTCGAACACCTTTAATCCCCAGCAGCTGATACACCTGCTTTAAGAGAGTAGGCATGAAGTTAGTGCCGTTACAATTTCACAGGGAAATCCAACCCTTAAAAAAAATTGGATCAAGGAGAAAGCCACAGCTCTTGCGATAATTGTTTTTAAGGGGAACACTTCTGGGTACTTTGTTGCATAATCTGTTATCACCAACGTATATCGGTGTCCAGATTTGCTTCTTTCAAGTAGACCCACAATGTCCATACCCTAGCGCTCAAAAGGCGTGTCAATTAGGGGAAGAGGCTCCAGTGGTGATCTTGAAGGGAACTTATTGGAGGTTAATTGGCACTGAGGGCAGGTCCTACAAAACTGGGCAACATCAGTCCGTAATCCAGGCCAGTAGAAATGGTGCTTGATGCGAGCCAGGGTCTTATGTCTCCCTAGGTGGCCAGCCCAGGGAATGGAGTGGCCTAAAGTAAGCACCATCTCTCTTTCACTCTTAGGGACCAAAAGGCGCCTTGATGCCCCCTGTTGGCAATAAAGGATATTTTTATATAGAACAAACTCTTCAATACTACGTCTGTGGTTAAGATCCTGGGGTCCTTTTGCTTTCATAAAAAGAGCAGCCAGACTGGCGTCATCACGCTGCATTTGGGCCATGTTTAAAGGCACCTTAAAATCCTGGGGCAGATCCTGAACCCTTTCTGTAGATGTAACAGGTGTATGCAGAAACTTCTCCTGTCTCTTTTGTCGACATGATTTCCTAGATTTTCCAGGCTGCACATCCAACCCTGCATCATAAAAAGGCAGTGCACTCAGAATTGGAGGAATTTCTTCTGGCTGTTTTACTTGAGAACGAGTTACTACATTGCAGTTCTGTGGTTTGTGTAGCAAGTCAAACAAAATGGGTAAGTCACAACCGAATACTACTGGAAATGGGAGATTTTCTGCAACACCAACATTCAACAGGTATAATTGTCCTTGCACTTCAATATAAATATCTGCTGTGGGGTATGGCCTTTCATCACCATGCACACAGCGGATAGGGACAGTGTTAGATGTGCAGATTATGTTGGATGGAACTAGCTCTCTTTCAACAAGTGTCTGAACACTGCCAGTGTCAATTAAAGCCTTTACACTTGTCCCATTAACTTTAACATCACTCAGTTTCACAGACTGTCCAACACTGATGCAATTGTCACTTTTAAATGGGATAACACACAGTTGGGAGAGTTTAAGAGGGCTCTTTGGACACATGGGTTTTGTATGGCCTTCTTGACCACACAAATAACAGACAAGGACTTTGTTGTATTGCTTGGGTGATGTGCTTACTGACTGGTTTTCCCTTAGAGAGGCCTTACCCACAGCAGACACACCCTTTTGACGGTGTTGCACAGGTGCAGCTCTGCGTGCATCTTTAGATGCCTTCCAAGAAGAGTAACTCCATGGTTGTCCTTTCCGTATTGCAGCCACAAACACCCCAGCCAGCGAAGCAGCTTTGGAAGCTGTTTGAGGATCATGTTCCCGGACCCAAACCTGAAGCTCGGGAGACAGCATACGGAGATATTGCTCCAAGACAATAATTTCACCAATGTCCTTCCGTTTTACCTTCTGTAGAACGAAATCTCTGGTGATAGGTTTCTGGGTTAATGTCATATTTCTTAAGAACTGCAGGTTCGACAGATATATAATCATTCCCTTCATCAACATCCATATGCACATAAGCACTTCTAGCTTTTCCAGTGAGCAATGGAACAAGACGAAAGACCCAGTGATTCTGTGGCCAGTTACATGAAATAGCAATCCTCTCAAAAGTCATTAAAAAATGTTCAATATCATCAGTTTCTGTTAACTTTTCCAGTTTAGGCTCCAAGAAGGAACGAAACTGACCTGAAGTAGAGATGACTTTATGGTCTCCTGGCAGCAGGTATTTATCCTGTGGTTCTGGTTCCTCTGAGTGAGAGTTTTCCAATTGAGAAGGTTCAGGTGTGGAAGAAGTACGGGCCTGCACTTCTAACTGCAAAAGACTGAATTGGTGCTGGAGAGCCCTGAACTGTTGATCTTGATGAGCCGTTTCCTCTCTCACCATTCTAGAAGAAGAAACAAAGAGAAAGTGTCATCAGTTACTTTCTGACGCTCTCTCTGGAACCTAAAGTCCAGTAAGGTTGGAGTTATTGGTTATGGCGGAAAACAAGATGGCGGCGCACAGTAGTGCAGCGGCTTCTCACGCTACTAGTGAAAACCCTGAGTTACGTAGTTTTTACGTCGGTTCCGAGCCCAAACTTATGCGCCTTATGCGTATGAGTTATGGACGGACTGAACTTTGTAGGTTTAAGGACAGTTTGGTCACTAATAACCTAGATAATAACATC
>JAVLVB010000479.1:663408-696527 GCA_032876305.1 Orestias chungarensis | reverse complement strand
TGCTCCCCTCAGGCAGGAGGCTGCGGAGCATCAAGTGTAGAACAACCCGTCTCAGAAACAGCTTCATTCCTGAAGCTGTTAGACTCTTGAACTCATCATGAACAAACCACTGCACGGACTACAATATCTGCACTTTAACACCGTTTATTCCTATTTTATTTATTTTACTTACTTACTTCGATTTTATTTATTTTAATTTAATTTTATTTTTTTAACTTATTTTATCTATTTTAATATTAGCTCTTGGGTGGAATAGTACCGTGAGTACGTAATTTAGTTCCACTTCATGTACCATCATGTATGTAGAATGATAATAAAGAATCCTTGAATCCTTGAATCCTAGTTTTTGTGCATATACCCTAGTAAGATTTCACTCAGTCAGCATCTTTGAGTTGAATTATGTTCCAGCCACTTGCAAAGGGAAACATTTGAGTGAGGAACAACTAAACTATAATAGTGAAATACTCATTAACAGTAACATGCTTGTCAATGGTAGATCTTTTTTAGTGTTGTTTTTAATGCATTGTTGTCTGACTTTCGCATTCATTCTTTAACCAATCAGATTTGACCAAACCCTAAACATCCAGAGCGTAAACCTATTTAAAAAAACACAAAAAGGAAAGAAGTCAACAACTTCAGAAAAGGACTTTCACATAAAGTTGTAACAGGTCTCGAAAAAAAAATTGAATTAAAATGTTACGACTATCTTTATATTTTTCCTAAATACTATGTTCTAAATAATTGCTGAGTTATGTTTAAGTATATTAGTTATATTTTATATGCTTTGACTTGATGGTATTCAGCAGATAGGGTGAAGTGGAAGTTGCTGAGTTTTGTGATGCGGAAATGTAGCTTTTTTTATTTTATTTTTTTATAGATATAACATGTTAAAAAAAAACAATCTGATTTTTTTAATTTAGGGACAAAATGCAACCAGTAAAAATTTGAACGGTTGCCACTTTCTGTTCATCCATAAACTTTATTTTGATGTCAGTGTGAGTTTAATTTCACATTCACTGCTTTTCATCATGTGTGTTGCAACCAGTACACCTAACCAGGCCCTTTGAAATCCCTAAACATCTGCAGTGACTACTGTATTTCTATTTCCTGGAAGTGGAGCTGCATGACGGAGACATGGCCCTGCTCTGGCACTTTCATACACAGTGGGTGTCTTTCTGCATTAATGAGATGAGTCAAATGACATTTATGGAAATGCTGCCGTTAAAAATTGTCTCTACAAATTCTCATGCATTTTTAAATGTCCTGCAAAGAGAACTTATCACCACTGTAGAGAAAGAGTAAACAGGTTCAATTTTGCTATAGAAATATAAGTGGTTCATGAACTTAAAAATAATAGAAGAATGAAGTTGCATCAAGGCAGCATTTAATGAAGCCATCTGATCTGATCATTTTAAATTTTGTCTATTTGATTTTCTGCAGCAATCTAGAAAGACAAAAACATCCAGACTTTCAAATTTTTGGTTATATACATCCATCCGAGGTATTGGCCAGTTTTAAAGTATTGATGAATACCAATTTTTTAAAATATGCACTTTTTTTAAAACCACAATAATTTCCCACAATAATTTCTTAAAAACATACCAGAGAGTAAGCCGTGACAGCAGTTTCTCATGGCAGAAATAGCATAACGCTTCTCCACCCAATCTGTTGCTAAGCATTGCCATTGTTCTCCTCGTCGTTCAGTTACCAGATGGAAAAACCATGCCATTTAATATGATCTCAACAACATTGCCATTGTATGGAAATCAAAGACATCTTTCATCTCTGTTTTAGAATAATACTGTTTTCTTAGAAAAGCTGGTAAACTATTAGAGGCAGGTCAAGTAGACCTTAATGACTAAATAACCAGGTAATAACAGGTGGTAAGATTTTTGTACTGTAAACAGCTGAAAAAATAAATAAAAGGCTATATAAAATTATTTTCTCTGCACCTTTATTTATTTAACACATACAGAGACAGACACTTATTTAATTATGTTTTAAAAAATTACATTATATAGGAGAAACTGCTTGTTTTTTTTATGTAATCAGTCAATAAAGTAATAAAAGGAGGGATTGACAATGCCGCTTGTAAAGGTTTAGTGGTAATGGTAATACAAATTGTATAGAAAGACTGCACCCTTACTAAAAAAATTTTTAAAAAAAATGTTTAGATCACTTTGCTGATGATTTAGATCAGCTGTTATGATTTTGATACTCCAGTGCCATAGCTGTTTTTTGGTGCAGAATAGGATTCTGCTAGAAATATCTCCTCATCAATCAAGATTCCGTCAAATTGCATCTGCTACAAGTATGGAGTATCGGCTGACTAGAGGCTACAGGTAGCTATTTTGGAGACCAGCTAAAATGTTTCTAGTAGTATTTATTTTTAATATAATGATGTTTCAAGTAAATAATTTATAAAAGACCAAGTTATTAACCTATTTGATACTGAAATATTTTTTTTCCCACTAGACTAGAGGTCCTAATTATTAGAACCGAGAAGATGCGCTTACAATTGATTTCTTATTTAGTTATGCATTTAACGGAATCAAAGTGTTTTTTTTTTATGTGTAGTCCCAAATTTCTTTATTGTGAAACGATGTTCAATATAATTTACATTTAAGAAGTACTCATCAAATGCAGAGACAGCTATATATTAAAAAATGTATAGTTCCCAAGGGATTATTTACTTGAAAAAACTATTCTTGATTGTCATAAACGTGGGAGATTTGTGTCAAGATTCTATGCTGAATTACAAGCCTTAAGGAAAGATAAAATGGAGAGTTTAAGGTCAACCTGGAACATAACTCTGAAAAGTACAATTGATTCGGAAGCATGGGAAGACGTTTTGACTGCATCTTCCAAAATCTCAGTATGTAACAGTAAAAAAGAAATGCAATATAATATTATACATCTCTCCATAAGTATATAGCAAGTACACACCAGGAAGTTCTCCAAAAAGTTCCAAATGTAACGTTATCACAGCGACTACAGTTTACTGTTTATGGGAATGTGAAACTGTAGAGGTATTCTGCCGAGCAGTGTGTCAAGAAATTAGCTCAGCTATAGGGAAGACACTCCTCCCCAATCCAGTCCTGTGTCTCCTTGGGTACATACCCAATCACCTGGATACTCACAAAGAGATTTTGCAATTCCTTTTGATGTTAGCTAGAACGTCCATAACACTTAAATGGGTCGGTTGTGATGCTCCTTCGATCCAGTTAGGGAAATACGTACTTTCTGAAGTGATAGTATTAGAAAGATTGAGATACTGTCTCAATGGTAAACTCTTTGCTTTTAAAAAAAGATGGGAATGTGTGCTTGAATAATTAAAAATTTTAAAAAACAGTAATGTGAAGTCAAATGATGTATATGTTAAAGTTTATGTATGGATCGGTAAATTCTGTCAAATAATTGTTGTAACTTATGTACTGTAATATCTGTATAAGTGCTGTATAAGTTTTGTCCTGTATTTTTTTTTTCTATGTTTTTTTTTTCTCTCTTTTTGTAGAAATTTTCAAAATGCCTAATAAACATAATTAAAGAGGTTTTTTTTTGTTTTTTGTTTGTTTGTTTTTTCTTTTCTTTTTTCAAATCTCCCCATTTTGGACAATAAAATAATTACTGCTTTTTTATTCTAGAAATTTCCCTTAGAGGAAGAAAAAGAGGAAAAAAGCGGTACACCCCTACAGTTGGGAGCCAATAGTGGGAGATGGACCAGATAAAAAGCAAAATAAATGAATGACTGTTGACACCAGTTAGTTGATCTGCTTTGAGAAGATACTTTCTCAAACTTTAAGTGTATTTACATCAGTAAACTTGTTTCCAAGACACCAACTTGGCCATATCTTCCTCTTTTTTACTTGATTTATATTTGTATGAACTCATTGGAAAGATTAAAGATTAGAATTCACACTTTCAGAAATGTGTAAGTAACTAAACATGCGCTTAAGTATAGTTGATCCTGGTCCTGTCACTGCCAGTCACAAACTTTAGTGCTGTTGGGGTGAGATGAGCCGTTGGCAGTAAGGACCTAATGAGGTCAAATAAGTATTTTAGTAGTCAGTAAAAAGGGTTCTCCAAATATCAAAATGTATTTTGGAAAACGGTGAAACTTACCAAGACGAAATATGGGAAATATTGAAATATTTTCCCACAATATTATGGTTAATATTCCTTAAATTTAAAAAATTTAAAAATTTACCAACAAAATAGGTATTGCAATGTTGAATAAAATATAGGATACAGCGAGACATTAATCTAAGTTCTTCACCTGTGAGGTGCACTTCACAGGGAAATGCCAATAAACATGTTTTTGTTTTACTGAGAAGTGGACCGTTTCTCTCATCCCTATTTTGTTTTAAACTGGCTGCCATCCTGCATCCACTTCGAACTAAACCAATTATCATCTGGCTCCAATGCTCTGAGCACCAAACCCAGAGCAAACCCTCATTGCCTATCGCTTTCCCTTCGCAGTTTTCCAAGAGGCAGCAGTAATTACCCAGTGGACATCTGGACAGAGTTTCTGTCAAAGTGCAGGGACATCTATAACTCTGTTTGTTTGGTTTTGACAGCTGTAATTAAAATTGTCTGACTGTTGGGAAGGCACAGTTCAGCTGTCAACTGTGTGGACTTGCAGCCCGGGTAATATTTCACTGAGACAGTGAGAACAGACAGCCAGCACAAAGCCACCCTATGCCTCCATTGTGGCACTGAGGATTCTCCTGCATACTCTTCCACACCTCCTGATGAATTTTTCCCTTAATTTAAATGCTAATGTTGAGTTTGATGGCAATCTTGGGACTCCTCTCTTTGAATAAGCAGATGGATGTGCCTCCTCTGGTTTTTGCTGTCTTTAGCTTGAGTAGGACTCTTTTCATTCTGTTGATTCCTGCTTTCTCACAGAGAGGCCTCAGCAGTAGGGGTGTTTTGCTCAATTTGCTAAACGGATAATAACAACTGTCCTTTGGTCTCTAGGTGCAAGTTAGAATGCTGTGCCGCTTATAGTCCATTTACCCTCCACTGATGAAATCCACCGAGTGTTTTATGCAATTTCCATTTGTATGTTGTTGTTCCACACTCATTTAGGTATTGATCCTAGATTTTAAATGAGCTTCTGATACATTTATGGGCCAATGTGCCAAGGGAGATAGAAAAGTGTCCAAGAAGAGACTCTAAAAAAGGATGGAGGTCAGTAAAAGTAGGTGACATTGAACATGAGATTGGAAAAATCGCTAAGGAAACCGTGACTAAAAATAAAGGCAAGGCAAGGGTCAAAAGGGCAGCTGGGTTAATGTGAACATACAACATCTAAACAGTTTGTTAGACTCTGTGTCTTTTCATGGTATTGATTTCTAATTTAACTTGACATGGTATGATGCTTCAAGTACATTGATCCCTCTAAATGTCAGTACAACCTCAGTTAAAGACCTCTGACTGAGTTTAAATTGATAGTAAGAAATGAAGGTGGAAGGTAAATACAAAATGAAATACTTTTTTTTATTTAAGTTGATTTTTTTTCCATTGAGATATGGTAAGAATGTACAGCATAAAAATATCAAAGTACAGATTTAGTTATTTATAATTAAAGAATAAAATCCCACAACTAAAAGATTTAGTGATTATTTAGGGAGCCATGATCATGAGCTGGAGTTGGCCACTGTGTTTTATTAACTCCAAAGTCAGCCATGCAGCAGATTATATCACATTTTATAGCCCTTCATGTTTCCCTCCACTGACAGCCTGGAAAAGCTGATTTCATTTTCCAGGAGGACTTCACACCTTCACAAAAGTACTACTAATGGCTCAATGACCATGATTTTATGGCTCTCAACTATACAAAAATACTTGAAAATCTAAAGAGGATTGTTAGGAGACAGATATTAGAAAAATGTATCACAACACTGACTTTGTTAACACCAGCGCCTCAATAGATTCCCACATTAATGCAAAAAATTAAAGTAGAGAAGCCATTACCAAGAACCCAGCAAACATACAGGACAATACATGGATATACTTTTTAGTATAAGCTTTAAACTATAATTATGAAAGTAAATACTATAAAACTCCATATGTAGACAGACAATAAAATATGAGTGTAAGTTTTTTCTATGATAATATGATTTAAATCTGTTGATGTGCATTTTTACTGAAATGTGTGACAATAAAAGACATTCCTGTATATTAAACTGGTTTTGCAGTGCACCATATTCTTTAACAAGATTTAGTAGATGTTTCATTATCTTCTTAATTATAGGGTTTATAGATGGGAACCCATAACATCCAAGGGCAGAAATTTGCGTCAGGTGATATTTGGCTCAGATATTGGCTTGAACTGAATGTCAGAACACCCAATAACAGATGTTATTACCCGTTGGCACATGAACTCTGAGCAGACATCAAAAAACTGACCTTTTATACCAACTGACTCTCTGGCTGTCTGTCTTACTGTCTGTCTATTGATCTTTGCTTTGTAAGTCCACACGACCTTTCTAAGTGCCATGAAGTAGGATAACTCAGCAAAGACCTAAAAAGAGGGGTCATAAAAAGCTGCTGTACTGTCCAAAGTGCACTAGGAGAGAGTGACTCAGAACCATATAAACTTTATCATGGAGGATTGTAAAATCTGTAACCAGAAAAGCTCTCCAACATACAAAAAAAACAGCAGCTTCAAAGCTCCAAATGCCATTGTAAGATAGTTGCTGTATAAAAGTAAAGTTGAACTTTAATTGCTGTCATAAAACGAGAGCAGAAGAAGTACACGGTCGATCGAAGACAACTGTTAGGGAATGTGATGATCCTTTTACAGTACATTTCTGCAAGTTGGGGTTATGTAATAGATCATCACCTTCTCTGTGTCCTTGAAAATGATCAAATAATATAATACAGATGTATTTTCTCTGGGGCTGGGCTTGGCTGGTAGCAATCACACACAACACACACACACGCACACAGACACACACACACACACACACACACACACACACACACACGCACACACACGCACACACACACACACACACACACACATATATCAGAATCAGGCTTTATTGGCCAAGTATGCTCACACATACAAGGAATTTGTTTTTGGTTACACAGATGCTTGCAGTGCACGAACAATATAGTAAAGAAACATTTGTAACATTTAGCATGTGTAATTTCTATTTTTTTTAAAGTGCAGTTTTGTGCAATATAAAAACTATAGAAGTTATAAAAATATATAAATAAATTGTTCAATTGTTCATGAAAATACTGGAAGTTGGAAAAAAGCTTCTCTGTAGCCTGGTCGTACGGGTCTTCATGTGGCTGAAGCGTCGGCCTGATGGAAGCCACCTAAACAGGTGACGGCCAGGGTGAAACGGGTCGGTGATGATTTTCTCTGCACGCTTCCTGGTTCTGGAGGCATGCAGGTCCAGCAGCGCGGGCAGCTTTACACCGATGGTCCTCTATGCAGACTTGATAATGCGCTGCAGTCTCTTGGTGTCGTGTTTTGTGATAGCACTGTCCCACACTGTGATGGATGTGGTGATGATGGACTCTATGATGGCTCTGTAGAAATGCACCATCAGCTCTTGGGCTGGGTTTAACTTCCTCAGCTGGTACAGAAAGTACATCCTCTGTTGAGCCCTCTTGATGATGGAGTTGATGTTGCTGTCCCACTTCAGGTCCTTCAAGATCGTTGTGCCCAGGAACTTGTAGGACTCCACGGCCATCACAGTCCTGTGTAGGATGGTGAGAGCTGGCATGGTTGGGGGGCTCCTCCTGAAGTCCACGGTCATCTCCACTGTTTTTGCTGTGTTCGGTTCCAGATTGTTCCGACTGTTCCAGAGGACAACCTGCTCAACCACCCATCTGTAAGCAGACTCATCACTGTCATTGATGAGACCAATGACTGTTGTGTCATCTGCACCTTTATATATATATATATATATATATATATATATATATATATATATATATATATATTACCCGTGTGTACATTTGATAGATATTATATATATTTTTTTTTCAACCAGTGTTTGTTTCAGTGTTCAGGGTCCATAGAGTCTGGGAAATGTATGTGATCTGGTAAAGGAAAATCTAAAACACGAAAGAAAAGTCGAATGTTGGTGCCAGATTTAAACTTAAAGTACTATATTAGTAGTCAGTTGCTGTTTGACTTATAAAAATGCCACTTAATTGTGAATTGATAACAGTAGACTCTATGAGTTGTTCCAAGCAGGATGATAAACTCTGCTCTAGAGTGATTCTGATTCGGTCACTAAACATTTGTTTTTATACCAAATACTCAATAAGGACTCAACCAGAGCAGACCTTTAGAAAGCGACGGAAGGCCTGTCAACACAAATTTAACCCACAGACACAAGAGAACAGCAGGACTGGCCCAACCACAGCCAGCATGTGTTCCCAATCCCATTAGCTTCACTGGTTGTTTCTTTTGACCTGCATCAAAAGAAACTAAAAGCATGTAGGTCACAGACATGCCTGCAGACTACTGCAGCTCATTAGTGACCATTGAAAGTGTACCTGAATTTGTTGCACACAGTAAAAAATCTTAAAGCCAGGAATGGTCCAGTCATTTTTTTTCCAATATATTGTACAGATGTTCATTTTATTCATAAACCCACATAAAAAAGATTGAATCAGCTTTTCAATTGCCACTAAGGAATAATGTTTAAAATCCAACTTTTTGCTTTTTAATATAAACACATTAAACAAAATAAAAAGAAGAAGAAATAAAATTAATATTTACACATTCCTGGTTGTACATTAAACTTAAATGATCCAGGATTACGATTAGTGGATTTCTGAAATAAGGAAATTCAGGCTTAGAAATTTTAGATATCTAATATAATTGAGAATAATTTCACACCCAAGAAAGTAAACAGACAAAATATTTAGATGTGTGGTCATAAATATGCAAGACGATGTACAGATTCAATGTGAATACATATGACAAACTGAACTACAGATTGTTTATAACTAGGGCTAATGTAAATATAAGGAAAGACTGTACACTAGACTGTAAGTCTAGACAAGACCATATCCACGGGACAGGGAGTGGATTATAAACCTAGTTCTAAAGGCTTGAATGTTCCCAGGACCTCAGTGACCTAAATAATTGGAAAACTAATTGGAGGGTGTTTGGAACCATCAGGAATTTGCCTAGATAGCGTTGTCTCGCCAGCTCTAGAATTAGTCTCTAAGAGAATGAAGAAAAAGATACTGTGCGCTGATTAAAGTATATATATACTTTATATATGTTTATTTCTGAAAACTACAAAAATCTTATTGAATCCTTATATATTTTCCCAGGTTTAGGTCTACTGTATGGTGAGCAGAAACAGTGGACTGTACACACTATTTATAGTTCAAATTTTCTGTATAAAAGTACAGAAACAACATTGAAAACAGAATCAAATCCAAAACTGTAAACAAAAGTAATTTTCTTTTGTAAGCATGAAAAATGTAAGTAACAAACATGAAAAACGTGGTCATTAAGTAAACCCTGCAACCACTGCAAAACTTGTTCTGTGCATCCTGTGTTTACTACGCAGCTGCATGCCTATAGTATCCGTCTCAGAAATGTGTTTAAACAAGGGATGTTTTAAGCGGTTACCTCAAAATAAAGCTTCTGCCTTCAACACAATGTAGCACACTGTTAAGTGGATCATGGTGAGGAAACTTCTCTGTGAAATATGTAAGTTTTAAAACATCGGTCCGTGAGGAACTGAGTCAACAGTATCAACAGTGTATCAATCCTCTGCTGAGGACTTTAAAAAGAACTACTATTTCACACTGATAATCTCACCACATACCAGTTTCTCCAATATGAAAACATGCACTATGCATGGTCTATTAAGAGGTAAAAAGGGAGCATTTTACCATGAATCCAACAAAGCTGCCACAACTGCATGATTTCTTTATGTTGATATTAACTGAACGCTGTTGAAAAAATGCGGTTGCTTCCATGCCATAAACACTGCAATTCTTAATGCAACAGAGGATCCAACCTAGGAATTACCCGGATGTACCCCTAAAAAACTAATATCTAGATTAAGTATTTTAAATAGTTTTCGTTTTCTGGTTAAATAAAAATGGTGACATTTCTAATTTCAGTTTCTAAGTGGTAAAACAGAGCATTTTTTCAGCTACACTTTCCTGTGTAATGTAAACTATACTTTACGCTGTTCTAGTGTAAATGCATGTATCAAAACAATGGTACATGCATTCACACTAGTATATCAGTCTGTCAATATCATTATCTCACTTGTTTCCTTGTATCTAAATGGCTTTTTGTACATGAAAGTGTTTATTGCAGTATCATAACTCTTACAGTATAATGACACCGCTTCGTAGCACAGTGGCTCAAAAATAATCACC
The DNA here is from genome assembly GCA_032876305.1 of Orestias chungarensis. Classification (NCBI taxonomy): domain Eukaryota; kingdom Metazoa; phylum Chordata; class Actinopteri; order Cyprinodontiformes; family Cyprinodontidae; genus Orestias; species Orestias chungarensis. The sequence goes on along the minus strand of JAVLVB010000479.1, from coordinate 686,141 downwards.
TAAATCTAAATCTGACCTTAGTCCACCTCCAAATGTCAGAGATTCGGTTAAAGGCCATCTATGTACAAAGCAACGACTTACTATTTGATTACATTCATTATCTTCTGAGAACTGGAAACCTGGACCAATAAAAACATAAAAATGTTGAGCAAATTAACCTGCCTTTGTTAGCAGGGCTTTAACAAAACAGAACAAATGGTCGTTGTTGAGGATTTGATATTGTGACACCTCAAGTGACCTAATAAAGCAGTTCCCTATGAGGATATTTACCTAAAACAGTAAGAATATGAAATAACTATAAATGTTCCATTAAATTTTGATTTGAATACAATTAATTTTATTGTAATTTGACTGTAATAGCCATGTTTGCAATTTTCAGAATGCAAAGTGTTATTTTAGATTAGGCTAGTAACCTGAAGACTGTGAAAGTCCTTGTTTTTCATTTTGTTGTTTTTTTAACATGTCAAATATTTTAAAAAAATGTTGCGCGTAAATCAAAGGTATATATAGAGTAAGACTTTAGACACTGCTAAAAAAAAACAGAAGTTGACACAATGCAAGTAATTGTTAATAGTTATGCATCTGTAATAGATTGTACTATTCTCTCAATGAGATAAGCTTAAGGCGTGGTGTGCTGCCGCTAAACCTAGGCTAAGTGATGGTACATCCCAGATATTTGCAGCCATGGTAAACAGAAACTAACGCACTTTGTCAGTTCTAAGCCTTTTTGTATCAAGAAACCAAGGGATTCCACAATGTCACTATTTATAAAACAAACATCTTGCCAAAAAGGAAAAGCTCTGAGAGTAACACCTTATGTTTTATTCCAGCCACTCTGTTGTAGATCTGCTGCGGTGTTTGGGATCATTGACCTCTTGATGACCCAGTCTGGGCCAAGTTTGGGATTTCAAATAGATGGCCTCAGATGACTCTGAAATAATTTTGCACACAGCGTAGCTCCTGGTCAGTTTTATGACTGTCAAGCCATGCTATTTACAAAGCAACACAAACTCATTAGACCTCACCTCTGCCCATGACATCTGCTTTGATGTAATTCTGCAGATTTGCATTATGTTGTTATCTTTAAACATGGCTCTCTACAAAATGGCTTAACAACTCTACTTAACTCTCATTTCTATACAGGACATTGTTCCAGAAGCTATGTGATTTATTTAGAAGCAGCTTTTGCTGCCACATAGACTAAAGACTTCCTTTCTAAACACTTCCAAACATTCAGCTACTATTGACCATTTTTCTAATTGTGCTTTCATGTGTTATAACATTTACCAAACAGACTGAGGCCTGACGTTTGAGCTGGAGGGTGGATTCGGTAGGAAATGACCCCCACACAAGATTTACTATTAAAATTGTATACTATTAGTCCTTTTTCTTTCTTTGCAGGGTAAATAAATGCAGAATTCTTTGGAAATGGACCTCATAACTTCTCCCAGATTGAAAGGCAGGAATTTCTTAAACAAATGCATTTCCTGCTTGACACTGTTGTAACACACCTATACGACCTAAATTAGAAACCAGCCAAATCTTCTGCTTTTATGGTTAGAGTCACACCTTGCTGGTACTTTGCTTTGTAAATACTCGGAGCGTACTGCGAATGAACTTACGTTTTTCACACATAGCTTTTAAATGTTCCCTTCATTTTCAGTGTAGAATCTACTGTGTATTTGGTAAAACTCAGACTTCAAAACTTCAAAACATGTATTATGTTCTGATATGTAAAACCAGAGAGCTGAAAATTTTTGTACTTCCGTCTTTTGTGGCATAAAGAAATAAAATTATGTCCAAGAAAACTGGATCACACATAAATAAACACAGCAAGCTTCTGTTGATTTAATAAAACAAAGTGTATAGTTCTGCATTCCTGATGAATATTTTTTCATTTTCCCACCAGCCAGGATTTTAACATAATTGTCAAACGTCCAGGACATTTGCAACGTAGACCAGCGGATACAGTGTGTCTGGGGTAAAAATAGCACACATTACATGAGCTTGTCACAAGCACATAGGCTGGGGTTTCAGGCTGACTTATTCCAGCTGGTCAGCAACAACATAGAATATCAATATTAAACTCTAGCCATGTGCCTTCTCTGTCAGTCTCCTTAAAATTTCAACAGTTTCTTCTTTTACTTTCACTCATAATACAACATCATGGTAGTTAAACTAGTAGGATTGTTTATGCATATCTGCAATGGTTGCATTATTGAAACATCATCCATAACAAAAAAGTAGATATCAACCTCACATCTTTTTGCAAAAAGACCAGCAAAACCCTAATAAAATCATGCAGAGCATTGCTCTTCCAGTATTCTTTGCATATCAAGGGTACTGATGCCTGATTTCTTACCCTCAATAACTGCAGATACACAGGTGCAACCAAAAAATTATTGTGATACAGACTGGGACTTGTATGGTGGAAGTAATATAAGGATTTATTGTGCCTATGAAAGTAAGAACACAAGCAAAATATATAGCAAACATAAGTCTTAAAGAAACGGGTTTTAAACCTCAAATTAATTTCTATTAGGGTCAATGAGACAATCATAATTATAAGGCAACACATTTCAAGTTGTAATCTAAGGGGTGGTTACCAGCTGCAGACTCAAAGTTGAAGTTTTAAAAATGAGTCTCTGACCCAGCTCCCCTAAAAAGGTCTAAGCATCAAACTCACATAGCTTATGTTTGTATTTAAACAATTATGTCCCTATATCAGTTAGCTATTATTTAATCCATTATTCTCATCATTCTATTCTTTATTGGTGTTTTAAACATTTCATATTTTAAATGTTTAAATCTAACAACCATCTTCTAAATGTTTTTTGTCTCCAAAGAAATGCAGAAAATAGTGTCCTTTATAAAAACTACCTGTTTAGGTTTGATAAGGGATAAAATGACAGTATTGTTTAACTTCCTTTGTTTATATTTAAGACTTTATACATCTGTCTGTAAAATCCTACATTTAAAAAAAATACATGTTTTTTTTTTTTTTTAGGCAACACGTAAAATAATAATCCATAAAGTTTCATGGGGAACCACATAAAAGCAACATGAATGACTTGGTTCTGACATTCTTGGAGCAAAGCAGGATGACAGGTGGCAAACGCAGTTAGTGTCGCTGACAGTGAGAAAACTGAGTGAGAAAGAGAGGACATCTGTCTGAACCGAACACGTCTTCTCCCAGGGGGAAACATGCACGCTCCTTGTAGAAAACAAAATCATACATAGTCAAGAGAAACTACTTACATATATTACATATAAGAATAAATAGCATTTTCTCTGGTGTTGGTTTATTTTTTTAAATTTGTTATTAGTTTTATATATGTATTTTTTAACACAATGCATTCCTATTCACAAAGAAAACATAAAAAAATCTGTTAAGTGTAAATGCTATTACGACACATAATATCATAGTTTAGCAGTAATCCGTTTTTTTAGTAACACTCTGCCAGAGAGGATACGGTCTAAAAGAATCATGTGCTTAAAAAGTATTGTTCACTTCATTTTGAAATGCGTTCACCATGAAATAAATTAGTTAGTGCCTGACCCCATCTTTCTTGTGTGTTCCTTGAAAATTCTTTCAGACAACAGAGGTGCTCGAGGAGCGCTTGATTTATTCATCTCGACACTTTAACAACGGCAGAACTGTGTATTGGGGTTACATGATAAATCTTGTCAGATGAACTGCTCTGCAGCTTCAGTCTCTACACAAAAACAACAAAATGGCTAGAGCGCGTTTGAAGGTTCACGTAATATCTGCAGATAAAATATTGTCGAATCTACAATTTTAAATATTTAAATACAATGCTAATATTGCATTTTGATTAAAACAATGTAATACTTTGAGTATAAATAAACAAATAAATGAATAATGTATATTAAAGTAATTTGCTTACATTTCAATTTAACTGTGGAATTATTTGCAAGACTACAGTTTAAACACCAACAAAAATTTTATCCAACACAGTTAATACATCTTATCTGTGAAGGTTTGATTTTTAATCCATTAAGTTCAGTAAGCACCTTTTGAAACGGCAGGTGTGTGTTTAAAAGCGGTGTTGACTTAATCTTGTCTTGGTTTGTTGTTTCTATACATTTGAAAAACATTGACAACCTCTTTAGATTGCCAAAATAACGTTCAGCTCGCTTACTGTCCCCCAAAGTAAGGAATGATAATAAGTTCATAATTAAGACAAAAGTGTTTTCACTATAATAAAATGTCATGCTTCAGTAGAAATATGTATTCGCTTACAACAAAAAATTTAAATTGCATTTCCTCTGGTTGAAACACTTTTTTGAAAGACTTAAAGGGAATATCCTAAAACAGAAAATATGCTGCAATTTGACGCCTTGGGTGTTCTGTACAGAGTCACATCCTGACGTATTACTGCCTCGTGTAAAGACAACCCAGACGGCGCTAGCCGGATGAACTGAGGAGTCCTGCAACCCCTCGCAGCCTCAGGTAAACAGAGAGACATTGCAGACGAACATTCATGAACTGATGTTCAAGTGTCAGTTCGAGGAAGGCTTTGCTCTCTTGCTGTCTGTTTCTCTCCCCTCCAGGGTCTTCAAGAGCTGGTGCTGCATTTCCTTGGGTAAAGTCTCTCCTCAGAGTGATCCCATTCCATGTGAGCCCTGAGAGTTTTGTGAGGGCCTTGATTTCATGTGTAGTGGACTGACAGATAAACTTAATCTGTTCCTAGACTACAACCTGAAAAACTGGTCATTTACCTAAATCTTTCCTTTAGTGGCAAACAGTTCATAAATTCATTTTAAATTAAAGTTTTTTTTTATCTTCTCCTTTAACATTCAGTGCAAAAACATTTCCATTGCCAGGGGTGTGACTGTTCATAGCATAAGAAGAAAAAAAATCTGCCATGTTATAAAACTGCTCACCAGAATAGACTGACCCTGCAGAGAGAGGTCCAAGTGTAAAGTTTTTTTGTTTGTTTTTCTGTGGGACTGAATCTGTTACTTAATATTTTCTTTTTATGGATATCTATTTTCTGTTGCCACAAGCAGGAGAATTAGACTGTTACCACTACTTTGGTGTAAGTGAATATTTCTCCTTCCCATCATTCCCAATTTGACCTATGAGTCTCCAGTTCATTTTCCACACATGTTTCTGTACACTATTACCCACGCCTGTGCTGCCATGTTCGGAGGTTCTGTCTTATCCTTTAGTCCGACCTTCTCAAGCCATTGGTCTTACTTGGTCATGCCTTTCAGTGTTACACACGATGAAGAATTTTCCTCTCACGATGTCTCATTTAGTTCTTTCTCCTCCAGTTTCCACAGTCTGAGGCCTTCACTGAGCACTTCATCCCTCACGGCCATCTTTCTGATATATTCTTGGAGCTCGGATGTTTCATCTTTGATAGTGTCTCCATGCTTAGTATACCTCGGCATCCTTCTGCGCACTTAGTGTATAGCCTGCGGATACTGGATTCATGGCAGAATCCACCATGCACTGTAAGTAGCCTTTGTATTTTAACATTATTAGTCTAAAGTTCCTCCATTGGCCAAGTTATTACCACTCCAAGTTATTTCAATGTAAGAGGGTGACTGGTAGCAGCCATATTTTTGAGACACTAGGCTTAAACCATTTATTATTTAGCCTGAGGGGGTTCAGCTCTATGCAGGACAGTAGAGGGTGTTTTGGTATATATAGAGGGGTGACTCTGGTTCAGTATGGTTTATTTGCATTTTACTAGTGAATAAATTAGTGCCAAATTGTTCTGGTATTTCTTTCAGTATTTCTTTATAACAAGATCAGGAATACTATTAAAGTAGCAAATGAAAACCTAATATAACATATATACCTCTATCATCTCAGATTCAACAGAGTAGAAAGAACACCCACTCTGTCGCAGTCTCTCATCAAACACTTGTCAAATAAAGTTAGACGAAAGCACTTCCATGTACACTTCACGTTTTTATATAGCTAACATTTTCCACCAATCACGAAAATTATGGCCGTGCATCTAACAAAAAGAGACCTGTAGCTGAAGTCAGGTCAGTAATACTTGTCATGCCACTCCAGTAGTGGCAGCACTTTGGCTACAACCACAAGTGGGATGGTTTGGAAAACTCAAGGGTCAGCTTTCAGTTGTTGGTATCAGCAATGTTCAGTGTAGAGGTTGTTGACATTCTGCTATGCTTACAAGAACACGGATAACCATAGAAGTCCCTTTTGCTAAAATACTAAACAGAAATCATAAAAAAATTAATTCATATGGAGAAAAAAAAAACATTTGTAAATATTGTATTATAACAGAAATAGGGGCATGAATGCATTTTATGTCGCTGTTATTTTGGTGATTTATTATTTTCAATTAATTTATTTTGCTCTTCCATATTTAGATGCGATAAGAAAAAATAAAACAATGCAAACAGAATTCTTAAAACTTGTTTCACAACCCTAAAATATTTGCTAATGTCAGAAATTTGAATGTAATTATCACTCACATACAACCAAATAATGGCAAACGAAGTCAATCGTGTATATAGATTAGAAACCACAAACTAAAACCAATTTAAATTTACCAACTGTTTGTTGTGATATTCTTAATTACCACTTTGAAAATATGTTTATATAAAGTTCAGTATTTGCATTATTGTGGTATCCATTGAACATAACACAAACACACTCCAATGTACTACAATAAGAGTCGGAAACTTCCTATTAAGCAGATTTCTTTTTTTTTCTTCTTTTTTTTTAACACAATGTTTAATATCCGCCATTTTAGCAACACCTGCCACACAATACTGTATAATTAGCCATGGTGGTTTAAGAAAATACCATGAGATAACTGTTTGGTAGCACTAAATGATAAAGCCAACAACAGTATATTATGAAACTTCCTATTTACCTTTTCCGAGTCATAGAGATACTTTATTGTAACTTTCAAGGAATCAGATCTTTTGGGAATTCACTGAGTATTTTTCAATTGACTGACTACATTATGAGGTGGCATTATGAAGTAATTCCAAGTAACTTAACTGTTACTTTTCCTGGAAGTCACCAGATAGTCAGTTTATTCCATATTCGTAAAGAAAAGGGGAGGAATTTGGGATAAACCAGTACGTCAGTTGACATATACATGCAGGGTTGTTTGTGGACTTAAGATGAAGTTTTAATATTTTACTTGAGTAGCGCGGGAGTTATCTGAGTAAAGAGAAAAATTTGTGCAATAGTTAATATGATACCCAGCCTCACTGGAATTAGCAGTTAGTCATAAAATTTAGACGACTAAATTCTTCAGTAAAACAAAACCCAACGGTGATGTGGACAACTTTGTTCTAATTGTATATATATTTAACAACAAAAAAATTTCAGGATCTCTTGTCCTTGTAGTTTATTCCTAGTTTAAACAATTGTTAAAATAACACATTGCATAATGCATAAAAGGACCAACAAGTTTTAGCTGTGCAATAAAAATGTGATTGAAAATTGAAAGTACATCCTCAATCAATTCTGAGGATCTTAACGTATATCTACCAGGGTTTTACTAGAACGTTTGCATGCAAACAATCCTTTTTTTTTTCTTTTTTTCCCCCACTCAAGCAAATGCATTTTATGACCCAAAAGTTCACCTTGAGGTTTCCTTACATACCTAGGTGTTAAGGTGGCAGCGTGGACAACTGCCATCCCGCTAATGAGTTTTATATTTTTTATGGAACTATTATAACAGCTGAATCTTAAAGCTTAACATTTTTTACATTTACATACCTTTCTGATGAGAGTAAGAAAACAGACAAGACAGACTATGATGTTCAGCAAAAAAGGAAATCAATACCATTAGCACGTCGAACTATTAGTGATCTGGGACCTAATAAAAATGTAGTCGTTGAATTATATATATATATATATATATATATATATATATATATATATATATATATATATGTGTGTGTGTGTGTGTGTGTGTGTGTGTGTGTGTGTGAGAGACACTTAATACTCACAAATAAGTTAACAATGTTTCGCATTAAAACTTTAGAGCAAATACTAGAAGTCTGCTTCTGAAGACCACAGGATAATGTTGGGATTTTGAATTTCACATGTCTCGTCTGGAACTAGGTTATGGGCTTAGGTTGTAATCCTCCTTTGCCTTTTTTTTCATCTAGACAATCACATTCTGATTAACTGTCACCCAACAAACAAATTCATGTACTGCAAACATGCACAGGTACTACTCTCGGGGTTTATCCATATCCTCTAATATCGGAATAATTTAGCATTTCTTTGGGTCTTCTTTCTCCATGGTTTTCACCATATTTCTCATGTTGAGTGTATTATTAGAGAAGACTACGTACCTTTTGCTCTCATTTCAAAAAAGGCCAAAGCACTTTGGGAAAGACTTTCATGAAATGAGAAAGCACTCAGGAAACTGAAATCTGACATTGCTGCACAATCTACTGAGTGGCCTAATTCTGTGACAGGAAATGTTTGTGTTTGCAAGTATGGTCAAAGCAAAAAAGAAAGTACACTTTCAGTGAGTCCTAAAGCTTTTACAAACAAAGAAACGAGAGAGTGAGAGAGAGAGCGAGAGAGAGAGAGAGAGAGAGAGAGAGAGAGAGACTTTTTACAAGTTTGTAAAAATATTACATTTACTCTCAAAGCAAAACAGACACAAGACATGCTGTGTTGTAACAAACATAAAGCTGAAAAAAACAAAGCTTGTCATTATAAGTGAAACATTAAAATCATTGATAACATTGTTTTTCTGCTCAAACACTTTTTGGTGCAATATACATGTATATTAAATAATATAAAGCTTTAACAGATGTTAGGATGGTGACTTGAGTGTTTCTTTATTAAAAGGTAAATATTAATAAATATTAAAAGAATGAAAGAAAACAAATGCCATTAACATCTCTATCACTCTCTGAAAGCCCCAATTAACTGGAGACTGGCTCAGGATGTTTCAGAAAACATAGATTGTCTTTTAATTGTCGCCTTATTCTTCTGTTTCATTTGTAAATCTGACTATTAAGTAGATTGGTTTACCCATTATCTTTTTCCTGCAGTAACAATTTTTTACCATCCTTTTTGTGGAGATCTAGTACCCATAACCTATAATCTATTAACTAAAAGGATTTTTTAAATCTCCAACTGGACATTCAGCAGTGAGAAGCAGACAAGTTGAAAGTCGTGCAATTTGGATCATTGAGTGATTTAAGGGTCCACTTGTAAGAAATGCAAGAGTCCAATAATTTATTGAGCTCAAAAGACTTTTTTATTTAAATGAAACAAATGTGTTCTCACCCAAATTTAAGTAGAATATTTAGTTGTGGTTGAACTTCAAAAAATGTGCTGTTTTTACAGCAAAATCCCAAATATTCAATGCTATTTCAAAGCTGAGCTTTTTAAATTAATTTTAATGACATGTTGGGTTTTTCTGCTTACAAATATCCCGGTTAGATTTGTTAAGTAGTTTAAAGCTAGAGATCCACATCCCTTGATAAGCAATGCAATTATCCTTCAATTTAGAAGTTAACAACTAATTGACACATGTTTGCAACCCGACAAGTCATGCCAACAAATATTCTTAGAAAAACAGTGATAAGATCTAAAGTTATACGTTTAGTTTTTATCTTTATGAATTTTTTAAGATAGCATTATTTGCATCAGTTAACCTGTCAGACATCTCTTTATCCAGTAACAAGAATAAAAACTACTCTGAAGGTGACCCTTAAGATCACCTTCAGCCTCCTGTTTGCATTGTTCGCATACAATGAAATCAGCAATTCAGAGCCAGATGCTGGAATAACAACTAAATCTTTTAAGTCAAACCTCCTCTCAGGTTCAGTTTAATTTTAACAAAAAAACGCTATTACAAACCTTTTTTTTAATGTATCTATTTCTTTTTTTGTTTGTGTGTACTTGGATTTTTCTGCACATGCATTATGTAGGCAGCTCTGACATTTATGAAAAATAAATAGGCCAGAGCTCAGTGCTTCACTTCTGACTATTTCAAGCGTCTGGATAAGAAATATAGAGACTAAATAGCCAGAAAGACCAAATATGTACAAAGGCACAAAAATGTTTTATGAGTACAGATGGGTCATAACTTACAAATATGTATATCTTGATGCTAATATGTAAAGAAAGGAAATTATTCTTTCCTCAATAGTACTGACAACAGATTAAGCACATGTTATGAAACAAATTAAAAAAACAAAAAAATAAAAGTGAAGTATTAAGCAAACCAGCATTAGTACGAATGGATCCATGCTTTCACGTTACACTGTTATGATCACAACACTCACTGTAAGAAATATCCCTAAACTAGAGCTCTATAGTTTCTCTAAATTCGGTTGATTGAGATTTTGAGTAATTTTATTTTGTTAAACACCAATTTAAAACTGATTTCCACTTTTGAGAGATACTAAGAGATAAACCCCATCAAGATTTGTAGGTGCTTGATAGCAATGGATCTCTAGCCACAGGCCTGCTTTATGTCAAAATATTTAGATGTGCAACCAGTTACTATGAATGACTAAAAATTCAGCACAAAAAAATAGATATGAACAGGGGTGGGCCTATTTTTTGCTGATCGGGTCGAGCCCCAAAAGGAGATATAAATAAAATAACAAAAAACAGCACATGTAAGTGCTACAGTCTCCGAAACAACACTTTAAGATTGATATATTTAGAAAGGTGAGCTGTTTAACATGAAGTCAACAGACAATATAGAACTAACTATTCTCCTATAAGGAAATGTAAAGTTTGTTAATAATTGTGGTCAGGGATTGTAATTGTCTGTATATTTTTTTATGTAAAAGTGTTACATTTTACTTTTTAAGCACCGCATTTACAAGCAAAGGCCTCTGGGATAGTTATCACAAGCTGTGCTCATATCATGAACAATACAAATGGAGACTATATGAATTTTAGACTAACTTTCTCATGTTCTTATTGGCTTTTCTTGCATCACAGTGTCCAAATCAAACTTTTCTGTGTCCTCTTGTGTGTTTCAGGAAACAAAACAGAGATAAAATCACCAGCCGCCCCGTGACTATTTTAAAACAAGGAAACAAGTGGGCTGTGTCTTCTGCTCCACATAAATATAAATAATAATTGATCTGACTACAAAGGCTAGAAAATAATAGAATTTAATTGTTCATTTACATTGCAATATAATTCTGAAAGAGAGTTGTTTAAAACAGCAGGCTGAAGCCAAAAAAAAAAAAAAAAACCGGAACCTGGAATTAGGCACATTTTTCTATGAACAGCCATGCTGATTATAATATAAATCAAATTGTTCGCATTTTTTGACATCTTGTGTTAATTTATGAGAACATCATAAAAAAAACAAAATTGTTGGAAATTATCTTATAATGTAGTCTATGCCTGATCATCACATAAGTGTTTAATGTGAGAGAATTAGGCTCTCACAAATGACTCATAGGAAAACTCAAGTGAAATAAATCTCACACAGGGAGCAAATATAGGTTTCCAGGACAAAATTACGGAGGGTTATTCCACCTCCAGCCTTTCAATTTGCTGAGTCTTCAGTTGACATTTTCCCAGCATCTGCACTAAAGGACAAATCATGCTTATCTAATAAGGTCACTTTTAAAACATTAAAAGAAGGAATGCATGAATAAAATAGGACTTCAGCAAACTCCACTCGTTAATTTAAAAAATAAAATAAAATAAAAAATGTTTGTTTTCATATACACAAATGTAATCATAAAACAAGAGCAAAAAGTTATTGACATTAGAAAAAAAAACTAAAACATTTTTTACAGTGTGAACCAGTAGTCACAGTGCGTACAAACACAAACACATTCTTTGTGTTTTTTTGTTTTAAAAAAGGTGTCTGAGTCTGGAGGTGAATGCAGGATCCATCCGCCTGCAGCCTGCATGCATGCATGCATAAATAAGGATGTACTATATTTGCTTTTTCACATTTTTGGAACTTGGCTTGTGCACTTATCTGAAGCAACATTAAAAGAAAGCAAGCGCCTTAACCAGAACAGAAAAGGAGAGAGTGCATGTCACAGGCAATCGGTTTTGAAAAGCTCAAATGTCACAACTACAGTATATATAATTTTTTTTTAAAAGTGTTTTAACCTTTTGACTTTTGAAACACTACTTGGTTTGTAAGCTACGCAACATCTTTACTCAAACACTTGAATGTTCAGCCCAATGTATAAATGCAAATTCAAGGAATGTTAAGTGGAAGCAAAGGTGTGGTATCACAATGCACCAGTACAAAGGTTAACAGTAGCCCACAATAGACTGTAAAACAAAGTCCACTTAAGAGTCCTGAGGAGATTTACAAGGCCTGATTCAAGAGCCAAAACCCATGTAAAACATTTCAGTTTACCAAAAACAAAACACATTTTCTAATTCGTAAGTATTTCAATCATTTCATTAGTCAAACGGCATAATTATCAAACTTTCCAGAAATAAGAGACTGAAACATATCACTCTGCGTGTGATGAATCTATTAAATGTTTTAGACAGACAAATCTGATCCTTTTTTTTTTCACCCACTGATGACTGGAGGAAACCAGATTATTTTTATATTTTCTTGTGGAGCAATCTCTGTCTGTGAGGATCATTGAATCAGCTCTGCACTTTGAGTCTCAGGTATCGAGGATTCAGTGAAACTTATACTGCAGCATAAGACCATTTAGGCATCAGGATCCTAGTTTGACATATACAATAAGATGATAACGATGATCCAGACATATAATTGTCCAGATGTAAACATGTACGCATAAATTATGCATGAACACATACTTCCAAATATCTCCTGAATGCCCCATTTACATACAACATGGCAAAATGACTTAGCATTAAAAGCAGCTTTAATGCATTTTACTTCAGTGGATGTACAGTTTGGAGAAACAAGATTCGTGGTGTGTTATTCTTACTAGTACAGTAAAAGGCCATGGTATTGCCAACGGTGGAAGCAATGAAGTGTGATTTTTTTTTAAAAGAATGTTGTTGGAGGATTCACGGCTGTTGGCTTGAGTAGGTTTAATGCAGCTGAAAATGAGAAGATTAAGGAGTCAACAGAACACAACAGGACAGCACTGGAAGGTTGAAGTAAATAAACACATAAATCGCCCCCAGTCTACCAGCTAAATATAAATCCAGATCCAAACACACACAAAAAAATAGCGCGATAGTATTTGGCTTCAAATGGAGAAGGAGGTTGTTTGTCAGAAGCATCAAATCCTATAATGTAAATTTCATTGTCATTTTTTTTTTCTTTCTTGTCATTGAGAAAATTGAGGCTGCCTTTGAAACATTTGCCACTTTTACACGAAGTTTGATCTAATTGTCCAAAAATATTAAGGGTGCTAATCCCTCCACATCACACAATTCGATTCCATTCAGATTTTTGAGACCACGATTCAATTTTAGATTCAAAAGAATTCAATTCATGGTTTCTGCTTCAAGCTGTAGGTGTGCTAAGCATCCTCTTTGTTTACTCCAGTCTGCTTTTTAGAACTTAAAGCTAAACCGTTTTTGAAGCTGGACAGATTCAGCAGATTGAACATGGTATACGGTTTCATGCTTTTGTATTTATCAATTTGTATGTGTTCATAGTAGGGCTGCAGTGCAATAGCCTGTTTAGGTGCTTATGAATAACCGCCCTTATATGATAGTTGGACACTGTACATCCTACAAGTCAGTGCCTTGACAACTTTGTTTTCCGCGAGAAGCTCCCATGCTTTTTAATGTTTTGGTCTCACTCTAAACTCTGTAATCTTCCCAGCAGATCCTCGCTGTTGCTGTTCCGCAGTTGTTTACCTGAGTGTTCTCCTCCACTCACCCCAATTGTAATGTGGATGTTCACTCTGCAACATTTGCTGCGACAAAACACATAAAAGGGCCAAAAAACAGACTCTAGTACAGTCTTTGAATGAAAGATATATGTCAAAGTTTTTCCTATTGTCGACATCATCTACGTTGTTGACTGATCGTTGTAGCCTTAGTTCATAGCGGTTTGGTGTTTCTATAGTGAATAACTAAATGTAAAATGATGCTTTGCTGCGTTTATTCACAATGAATAAAACCATTTATGGTTCTTCCTGTGCTGTGAGCGCTGCAGCACTGAGCAGCAGGAGAGAGTTGACCTTTTCCCAGAGTTAACTTTTTAATAAACGTCAGATTAGCTCCAAAGAGCAACATCTGAAACAGGACAGAGAATAACCTTCAAACTGCATCGCAGATGAAGTGCAAATTCACGCTTAGCCTTGGATGGAGAAGAAGATACTTTAATTGTTAGTAGTTTCTAGATTCGTTGTTGATTTGGTGTTTTCATGTTCTTTTCCAGAACCAGCTGCATCATGAAGCCACAATGTCCATTGCAGTTACAAAGTGGAATCCAACACCCAGCGGATTTGTTTTATTTATTTATTTTTGAGTTCTTTTAACATTTTAAAGGAATTCTGAATTGGACTATTGAATTTTTTGCTTTACCCCTAAACCACATGTATGGCATGCAAGATATTAATGACATGCGTATAACTGCAATTGCTGTAATGATATTTCAGTACATTTTACAAAATGTACTTTTAATTCTTAACATAGAGTGAAAAATAAGTTGTGAATAAATAGTTAAATGATGTTGTAAATATATTTTTTTCCCTAAATCAAAAAATAATATTTTCAAAAGACAATAAAATATTTTTATTGCATTTGATAATGGCATCACTTTCTTGACAAAGCTGCAGATCCATCCACGGATTGAAAAAAGCATAGTTATGTGTTGTGGCCGTATTTTAAATGATTTAGCCGAAGATGTTTTGGCTCACAGGCCAATGCTGCGCTCTTATACTAAAAAGTTGTATGCAAGCAGATTTTCATTTATATGTGGTTTGCTAACCATCCCACCAGCATTCTTAATATATGAAATTTGTAACAAAATAAACAAAGCTTTGGTAAACTCAAAAAAAATATTTCAACTGATTTGGTGCACGTCAACTACCTTGAAATTAGACAAGCATAAACATTTACAATTGTCAAATATGTACTGGACTGTCCTATACTTTTTGGATGATTAAAAGAAGTAGTGAACCACTATAGCTACAAATGAGAAATCCCTGCAACTTTATAATTAGCTGTGCCTGTTTTGCTTGTTTATATTAGCTCTTATCACATCACCAGGACCAAAACCAACACGAAAGAATCGAAAGTGTTCGAATCAACAACAAATTCCGGTATTGAAACATTTCGAAGCTTCGGAGCCAAAATCCCAAAATAACAACAATCACGTTCAGCCGTCATCTAACTCTGTACGTAACTGGATTTGAAAGTGAACCTGTCGGGACAAAATTAAAAAAGTTGCTCTTGGATTATCCTTTCAGTCTTAAACAGGGGTATTAAGAGAAACACACTGAAAAAAAGCCTCTATCATTCTCCTTTGCATTTTCTTTTTTGTTTTTTGCCCTGACCTGATGTCTGCTGCATGGTTGCAGCATCAGCCTTATGTTTCACTTTTCTTTTTCTTTTTTTACTGCATCTGGCGGAACTGTTGAGGCTTAATAGCTCTTACACAGTTATTGGGCATTAACTTTGCAAATGGTCCAAGCTGTCAAGTTTAAACATACCTGCAACAATTTATACAAATTCTAACTACTAAAAGAATTTTAGGCAGTTTGACATTTTCTGTCACAACATTTTGAACAAAGCAATGAAACACATCCTACCCTCGATGTGTGCATTCTAGAAAAAATTATTGTTGTTTTTATTTACATAAATAGGCAAGATATTAGTACAATATACAGTTTTCCTGGAGACATATTTAACTAACCAACAAATAAAAATAATAGATATAATTATAAATTATTTGGGATCTATAACATGAATCCAATATTTACATGGCTTACTTTATTTTATAATTATTAATATAATACATGAACATTTTACAGATAACTGGAGCATCAATCATTTGGATTAATATGTTAACACCACAAAACTTTTACCTTTTTATTAATCTATGTGCCTTTTCTAGACTATATTTTATTTCTATTTTTCTCTTTGCCTTCTGATAGATTCAAATGCCCTCTGTTGGTTTTCCAAGCAGCTTTCACTTTCCATCAATGCTTATTTTGTCGTATTCCCTCTCACAAAATTTGAGTGACATATATCTCCTGTATTTTTTCAAATATGTGTTTTGCTGTATTTATTTATTTTTGTTTTGTTTTCTCTTTTTCGATCTTCTTTTTAACCAAGCAATTCAATATGTAGCAATAATATCCGTGATTCATATTATTGTTCTTCTTTTTTTCACTTCCACGCGATTTCCTTGAAATGGTAGCTGCCAATGTTTTCCCATTTAATGAACACAATGACGAGACAGAAGTTTCACCTATCAAAACCTGAATATGTGAAGGTACAAAAACAAACTAAAAATGTATCCTCCCACAGTTGTCAGAGCAGAATAGTAATAATAAAACCCTATTTTAATCAAACAGATGCAGCCCCTATAGTCCGATCTCACAGAAATTGACATTAACTTAAATTTAAAAGGTCACAAAGAACCTTAGTTAAAATCTATATTCCTGATTAAACAACAAAAAACAGACAAACTACTTAAGAACAAAAGAAAAAAACATTTCTCAGGTTCAACAAAATCATCCTGATAATTTGAAGGACCTATAAGAGGGTATCATGCAGCCTTTCAGAAGGTTTATATTCTCTAATATCTGGCATAAAACACACTCCTTACATTGAGCCTACAGTCAAACATTGGATAAGACAAGGTCTGAGAAAACCTCTGCTAGATGATAGAACAGTTAAATCTGCTATTTACCAGCAATCTCGAAGAAGAATGTCTGATTTTTAATCAACGACTTTAAAATCCATTACAATTTGTGGTACAATTTGTGTACAACTTGTGAGAGGGAAATCCCAAAACATAAAAAACAAAAATTTCTAACTGGCCTAGTCAAAGTTTGGACGTTAATCAGAATGGGGAGCCTGGGCACATGCTTCAAAAACCCATAATGGTGACTAAATTAAAACCGATCAATAAGAAATATATATATGAAACTGCTACATAGCAATGCAAAAGTTTAATAGCAATTGTGGCCAACAAGCAAAGTGAAATAATATCTTTGATTTAGAAGGAACTAACTTTCTCACATAGGGCCATTTTGGTTTAATGGCTTCTTCCCCTAATTAAGTGAAAGAAAAACTTATTACAAATGTCCATTATATTTATGAATCCTTGACTGATTACAATTTCTTTGGTGACCTAATACATTTTAGAGTGACATAATACAAGAGATCTGTTAAGGGGCAAGTACGTTTTTTATACAACACTGTACTTAACAGCCAGCATATTCTGCATTCCAGACAAGCCTTCTCTACATTAGTGTTGGTCTGTACTGGTATTTCCATGATACATCTTTTGTAGCCATTTGAAAAATAAAACAGGGAATGAGAGATTTCTACAGTTAACTTTTGCATTCTTCCGTTTCACGTCTGACAGTAATTCAAGCAGTAATAACCCAGATCATTCATGCGTTGGAACAGATGTTTTGGTATCAGGCGGCCTACTTGATAATTGTGTTTACATGTAGCAAGTATTAGAGCATAAGATATATTACGTGTTTTTGTTTTTTTTTGGGGGGGGGGGTGTCATTTACGTCTTGGCCATTTAAAGCCCATCTGTGTATATAGGTGTTTAGGAAAATATGCATGATGGCATGTTAATAGAAGAGTCATTTTTTGTTGCAACTTTTAAATTATGTTGTATTGGCCAACCAACATTTCGCAAATTTCATCCATGGTGCTGCAAGAGATGTGCAATGGCTTAAAGTGGCTCCATGCAGGGCATAAATGCTTCCTGACATGTTCTGTTTATATTTCACTGACCTAAAGACTCAGCTATGCCTCAGAAAGGAGTGAGGAAAAAATAATCCATCTTATTTTTGTGCCGTTTTTCAGATACATTGTTAGCGACTCTGATTCAGATTCGTTATACCGCACTTCGAGTGTGGCTCGTTGAGGCTCCATTCAGAGGCCAATCTGACAGCAAATGAATAGAGCTAATTACCCCTATTCAGCTGCTCCAACACAGATCACAGAGGACCAGGGAGAGAGTTTAACATTTTGACTCTGCTCAACAACATGCAAATCATTTTCTCTGCATGTGACGTTGTAGTGAACGTGTTTGTTTCTCCAAGCCGAACATTACAAGCGGTATCTCAAGCTAAATCTAGGAGGGGAGTTTTAATTCTTTCTTCAAGCATTAAATAATCAAGCTACTTCAGAAGTGATAGGAGGAAGCTGTTACTTATCTTCTCATAACAACATCGGGGATATTCAGCAATGCAACAACTGGGCGATATTGGAACCTAGCCAAGCATTCACCGACTTCTGTGAACCTTGTAGTACATCCTAAATGTTTTTCCTCTGTCAAATATGAGTTTTATTACAACATAAGTTAATGATTAAGTTACTTTTTTTTGTGAAAAATGTAAATATTTCTGTCTCTCTATGTAATAAGATTTTACTCAAAATACTTTTTCAAATTTGGAAAGATTGTGACAAACCATCTTTAAGAAATACTAAATCAATAACAGATTATAAACAACCTTTATATAAAACCTATTCATTAAAATAAGTTGACAAACCTATTCTAGTGTTTTAGAAGCACTCATGAAATCTTTCTCTACTGTTAAATGTTAAACGGATGATTAGCGTTTTAGTATACTAGCAGTGCATTTCGAGCAAAGATAATCATAACTCCAAAGACTCCATTTTTTTCATTTCATTCATTTGCAAAAACATTTTATCCAGTGAGCAGTGACAGGATAAAACTGATGATGTGACAAAGTTGGAGGAAAATATCACTTTGCTATTAATCTTTATCAAGAAAATAAGGCTTTCAGGCTTGTAAGCATCCATCATTTCTCAGAAATACTAACTTAGTCACATTTTTTCATAATAGCATTTTAGAAAGCCGACAGATGATTTCAGGACGCACTTTTAAAGAACTGTTCACTCACAAATGAATTAAAGCCAATTAAAAAAACAGAGCTGCACTATACATTGCTTTGGATATAACTATGTTTTGGTATATCATACACAGTGATTCATAATGTGTGTCATGAAATGGTCACTAAATCATTATTCTGCTATTTTCACTTCAGCTAGATGAGTGCTGTTAGTATGACTCAGGTTCATCATTATAACTTAAAAAAGATAAACAACAATAGAATTATAAAAATTAAAAAAAATTGGAACTTTGCCACAAAACGAAACCCAACAGACAGGAGTAGAATCAATTCATACATAGTTGGCGCTGGAGTCTAGATTGGTTCCATTTCTCTCAAATGTGCAGCGCCTCTGACAGACTGCTAACCCAGGACGGCTTACCTTAATGGGAATGTCTCTGCAGCCTCTTTGCTCCCTGGTGAGACACATTATTGTTTTGCCATGAGCATCCACCTTTTGCTGCTCGAGAAAATAACCACACTCTTGGTGATGGGAGCGATAATGATGGTCACTCAGACAATGGCACAGACACAATCTTGTGCTGCATTCTGCCAATCCTCTCCATCAGATTTTAAGAAACAATGGTCAACACACACACACAAATAATTATCTCCGTTCATTTCACCTTTTGGTTAATTTACAATATTTATACGGTCTTTAAAATCTACTAAATTTTGTGCTCTTGATTAGGAAATGAAGTATTGTTCAAGATTTGATTAATTAAGAATGGCAATGTGTGGTTTAAATTGGGAAAATTGTAAACTGGGTTTTCTACTGTTTTTAGCCAATACACTGCAAAAACACTAGGCAAGAATAAGTTTTAACTTTTTTTAATAGAGTTTTAAAAATCAATCACATCAAATGAAGACCAAAGACTATTTTTTTAAGAAAACAAAAAGTTAGATGTTCAAATGATAACAGACTCAGTTCCAAATAATAATAAGAATAATAATAATAATGGTTATCAGTAGGTTTTCTTTATTTTGTGAATTGTAGCTATTTTGCTTTACTCCTATTAAACAGAATACCAGGATGTCTAAATTCCATTAAGATTTTAAGATCTTAAATTGCAGAGTACATAAATTCTATGGTTGAATGTTTGTTGACCACGATAATCTAATGCGAGCTAAAAGAGAACAGCATTTTTTTTTTCATGACAAAAAAACTCCCAACCTCTTCAGATTTTTGTGTTGTCGCCTCTGACGGTTGTGCCAATTGCAGCCTTCCGGATGCTGAAAATGCATTTTGTCAAAGTGCAGAGGCTGCAGTTGATCGTGAATTTAATACAGTAGATTAAACAGAATATCTCCTTAGGACAAGGTCGACTCAGCGCTAGATGTGTTTCACAGCACTGTCATAGAAATACAGAATGACAACAAAGATATTTTCATTTGAACAAAGTGACACTTGATCTTGTGCAGATAGCTAACTGTCTGTGTCTTCAACCGAAGCAGTAACTGACCCGCTCAGCTGCCTCATATCAGTGTCTTTCCACCAACATGAATAACTTACATCCATTTACTTCAAATGCGGAAACCATGTCCATTTTTTCCCCATTTTGGAGGTAAATAAACATCAAAATCCTAAATCTTACAGTACCATAACAAATATGTTTTAATATAATTACAGATGTTTGTATATGTGTGAGGCATGCTTGTCACCCAGTGATAGGCAGAAAATATTATTAATATTTCTACAAAGTACCAAAACCTTTGTTCATGTACAACGTGGATCTCACCTTATACAAACAAAAATAAAAAATCATAAAATTAGCTGTTTATGATTAGTATTATGAGTCGAAAAATGTTTGCAAAACTAAGGTGTCTTCTTGACTTGAAGCTTTGTGGGTAGAATTTAAAATGAAATGGTAAAAGAGACAGAAACAGTGCCACCCACCCATACTTAGAAGAAACCCACAAAAGCTCATTATCAAAACAAACAACAACAGAGCTGAAATCAAGACTACTTTAATCAGTCTTTTGTGATGACTTTTTAACCCATGCATGGCTGGGAGCATGTAATGAATTAAAATGAATTAAAACTTTAAAAACGTTCAATGCAGATAAATATTTAACGTTCAGAATAACAGAATAAGTATCTTATATCTGTAACTTCTTATCATTCCTGCTATCCTGAATGTTGCCGTATCAAAACTCTCTGCGTTTCCCCCCATTGGGATAAATATATTAGAGCATCATAGTGCGGTAGACATAGAACCAGAGACCAATGAGGAAAAAGAGCAACACATTAACATCAACCTGTTTTTAGACTTTTAAACATATATTTATTATTTATGTATTTACTCTCATTATAACTTAAAACAATGCAGGGGAGCAGGTAACAGCACAGAAGACCAAGCAGTAGCAGAGCTGATTTTGATGTAAAGTAAGCATATAATTTGTGAAGACATTGCAAAAAACTTGAATTAATACCTAAGGATGGTTTTGTGTGTCTGAGAATTTTTCTATCTTATCAGCATCACAAATGTCTTTCATAGTAAGCAGCACTGTAAAGTAATTAATATCTAAATATATGAGGTGCATCATTGCACACCATCATCCACCATCTGTGTTGTTTTTCCCTGTTTTCAGCTTTGTCACTGTCCCATTCACATCAAACTCCATTCAGACGTCTTCTTCCCCTTAATGAATGTAATGACAAACTACTGTGAGTCATCACACCGACTGACACATCTGGACTTTATGCCCCACAATCAAAGTCTCCCGTTGTTCTGTACAATGTGTACCAGACTGTGCGTTACCAAGCCAATTAGCATCAACAGTCCTCCATTTGCCTCCTATATTGACAATTCTATACACCAACAACAGAGTAACTCAGATTGGTTAAATCCTATTGCAACAGGCGTACTTAAGACATATAAAAAGGTGTATTTTAGTTTAACAAGCTTGTCACTCAAACAAATATGTCATACGAATACTATCCTACAGAAATAAAACTGCGTATCAGCATTTTTTATAATCAAACTCACATGTAAACACATCCATAAACATACACACACTCATTTTAAGAGATATAATCCTTGCAAAAACATCCCATCATGTTATATAATTAACCACTTGTAGATAAGTCGGGTGAATCTTACTCGGCTACTGTTTAGTGTCATGAAGGCATCATTGCTGACTTTGCCACTGCACACATTGATCTGGAAGAATGTCCTTAACCATTCCTGGAAAAACCAACATCGTCCTCAATGTAACAAAACATTTAAGCTGCAGTTTTTTTTTTCTTTTGCCTCTGCTGGAGGCTTTTAAAGCAGAGTCAAGACTTTACTAAAACATAAACAATCTGACAACAGATAGTCTGTCAAAATCTCAGGCTGTGACAAGTAGGATATTCTTATTTGTTGTTAGTTTTAAAACACGTTCTAGTTGAAGGTTCAAGATTCAGACATGTTAAAGATTCTCGCTATATATGATTACCTGGAGTAAAAGCATCAAATTTTATGGGCAACATGATAAAATATGACCTATTTACTTTTAAATTCTGCAGAAAAAAAATTATCATGACTTTCATTATAATTAAATATTAATAGTTTACCCTAACTGTTCAGTATAATATAATTATACAGTAGTTGCCTTCCTTTAGCCAGCTGACATGACCAAGCTAAGCAATAGGTGTGGGAGGGTGAGTGCTGCTTTAGTTCATATTCCATATGGTTGGAACATGCTGAAATGACCCTGGTCACTCCGGCATGTTCTCTTGCAACTTATTGAAAATTAAATGC
>JAVLVB010000479.1:650642-663308 GCA_032876305.1 Orestias chungarensis | reverse complement strand
ATATATATATATATATATATATATATATATATATATATATATATATATATATATATATATATATATATATATATATAAACCAGCACGCACAAAAAAATAACAAACCTGACATATACAAGAAGGATTGAGTTTCTATACAATTAAAAGGCTAAATATGTGCCCTCTAGTGGACTACCTGTGAGAATTTCCAAAGCACTGAATAGAAGGTTCATGAGTAAATAATACCCTCTTTGATAAATACAATCAACTACATACCATCTATATGTTTCAGCAAGCTTGGATTTACTATTAATAATACTATTAATTGAATCACGAACATTATCTAGCCTCAAATGACACCCAAAAGGTTTTCCCACAAGACGAGCATTTATTTTTCTGTTTACTGTGAGTGTAGCTCTTTGCTACCATCCCCCCCAGGCACAGACAGCCACTATATACAACGCTGTATTTTCCATCACTGCCCAGAGTCCCCCGGAAGCGATTGAAAGGTGGATGCAATATAAAATGTTACGGGGTGGGTCAGCTCACAGTTGACCACACAGTATGAAATGTCAAAATCACGACGAAATGTTTCAAAGATTTATAGGGGCACAATATTTCCTCAAACTACGTAGTTTCAACAACCGTTATTTAAAAATAAATAAATAAATAAATAAATAAAGATGTAGGTAAATGTTGTACTTTTTTTTAAATGTATTTAAGATCAATGTTTTTTTTTATTTGTTTAAATATAAATAAATGAGGTTACAGATGAAGAGGATACTGGGATGCTTTAGGTACCACCATGCCATTAGTAATACACAAATGCAACAGCAAAGACAAGTAGCAATAGGAAATACAATCAGAGGCACATCTGGTTGAAGCTTGTATATATTGGATTGTGTATATGGGAATTTCACAGTGAGCTGCATTTATTGGAGAGCTGTCTTCACAAGTTGGTTGAAGAAAGGTATAATATTGTACATTTTCCTTGCTAAACTGCAACATATAAGAAAAGAAATCCAGCCAGTCTGAGGAGACGTATTCCAATACAGTAACAACTGGAGTCATCTGTTTGTAAAATTGCAGCAATCTGACGGCTCTGCAACTCATCTAGATTAGATTACTGTAAACTGTAAATTATAAAGCTGCGATCCTTCAATCAACATCTGAGCTAATGCAATGACACATTGCACCTCAACCTTTGATCAACGGAAAATGAATTATCTGCGTGATAGAACCCTAAATATGACATAAAAGATTGCAATCGCAGGCATTAGCTAAAGTCATTGTTAGAGTTTGGAACATGGAAAAAAACAACACAGTTTTAAAAGAATGGGGAACTCAACAGGATATGAAATTACAGAGCCTATGAGTTACATATCCGACAGGAATAGTAGAATTATCAAAGCTTTAGTCTTCCATGATGACCTTCACTGCCCTATCCTGCTTATTTCCATTCAAACGCTAGTAATAGTCTTTCTCTCTTGACAATGAAGGTAAGTTCCAATCAAACATTTAAGGAACAAACATTCAGTATAAATCCAACCAGATTTATTAACTTTAAACAAGTAATAATCCCCCCAAAAAATAACAGAATGACATTTACTGGATGTTCAACTTACAGGATTTGATGCTGTGGCTCAGCATCCTGCTTCAACAGGGAAGCAGCATTTGACACTCATGTATTCATAGCCCTCCTTATCAATAGATCACTGATCGATTTTAAAAGATAGCTAGAACTTTCCACGAGGACACAAACGTGTGGAAAACCTGCATTAACACAGCAAGACCAACTGCTCTGCTGGATTTGACAGTGGAGCTCAAATAAAACTTGGCAACAACCACCATGCAACATTATAGGAGATTATGTGCTAAATCCTTCTGAATGAAGAAATGTAATTATGGATTACAGAGCCCTGCATCAGGCCTGGTGTAACTAAAGAAATCAAACTGTCCTCTGGAAAAATAAATGGGACTGTTTCTGGGACAATTCCGACACAGAAGTGGTTCCAAGAGACAGGTGGAAGTGTGAGCTTCTGTGAGGAGTTCTCCCGTGGTCGCGCAGAACGGACACAAACAGTGAAAGCAGCCTGGAGTGGAGTCCACTCACCATTTCTGTGCGACGACGCCGCGTCCTGCAAGCATGTCACGACACTAAACAGTCATGAGTCGGAACGCCGCAGCTCTCCAGTCCCGGCGAAGGGGGGGGTGGAAAAACAACAACTAAGTAATAGAGAGAGAGAGCAATAAACCCGCAGCTGCAGCTGACGCTCGACAGCGCTCAGCTGAGAGGAAGCGGCGCAGCGCAGGAGACCAGCGGCGGAATTTGAAGCCGGCGACCCCGGAGGAGCGCGCACCGCCGCCAAGGGAACTTCGGAGACGGGGACGTTGTTCAGGAGTGAAGAGTGGAGTTGGGGAAACCTTGAAGGTTCGCTTCAGTGTGCTGTCGAGGAGCTGGCGCTGTTCCGCTCCCTGTGTCAACTCACAGCGGGCATTAAAGCGCTCCGGTCAGGTCGCTCCTCCTTCCCTCGGCCCCTGAAGTAACGGAAGCGCTTCACTGCTTTCTCTTTACATTCCAACCGACGCTGTCCCGGATGACGCGCGCCTAATGGAAGTGACCTGCGCACGTGGAAGTCTGACCTTAGAATAAACGCCAACTTAGTCATGTTGTTGCTGTCATTTGATCAGCAGGCTAAAACACTCAAGACGTCAACATGTTCGTAAAAGTGTTTAAAGTATTGAAAAAGTAAAACCCGTGCATTTTGGTTCAGTTTATATATTTTGGCTTACAAGTAATACAGGGGTTACCCTAACCCTATGAAGATTTGAATATATAGTGAGATGCCATGACTTGCTTGAAAAAAAAAGGGCACATGGACTAAAAGCAATTCAGGCTGTGTTCATTTTTAGAAATATGTTTTATTTTTCTCATTCACTTGTGGAAACAGACCTTACAGTCGTTGGAATAGAGCTGGCCTTCACAGGATGTGTGTCAGTCTCCACAAAAATCCCAGTCAAAATAGGTCAGATGTACGATCCAGATTTTCGACCAAAAGCAAAATAAGGCAGCTTTTCTATCGTTTCTTTTCGAGTATGCAAGTATTTTAAAGCACATTAATTATAGTTCAGACTGTCAACTTAATTTTGACCTTCCCAAATCAAACTTGGTGCAGTCTGACTCCTATTTCATCATCTAGGAAATGTGAATAAAGGTAACTGCAGGGCAACCACTCTCCAACAAGTCCACCACCAACTTGTCTTACCTCTTTAAATGCCTGCACACAAATATCAAGACCATAACCTCAGTCGAAACAATGTGACTCTTACTTATCTTACAAACCTGCCACTAACTTACAACTCCTCCGCTAGATGCCTGCATGACCTGCTGAGAAAGAAAAAAGAAGCATTTTTTGCATCTTGTAATAAACTCCCTTTCACCTACCTTATGCAAGAGTGTAAATCTGCATGTGGCTCAGGAACTGGAGGTTTTGAATCAATGAGCATATTTTTTTTTTAAAGTATGTGAAACAAACTATTTTACCTCATAGTTCTTTATCATTTTTGCTTTATTTTTCTAAGACTGTGGTCTCTACTCTTTGTAATTGTTTTACACAGCTCTGTCATCCTGCAGTGTTTTATTCATCCAAACAACCCGATCCAATTGTCTCCCATTACTCATGTCAAGTCCTCATGCAGTTGCTGGTCTTGCTTTTAAGTATTTGAATATTGGATTGTTCAGTTATATACATTTTACCAGGTCTTGTTCAAGAATGACCCCAACAGCTCCAGAGGAAGAGCTATGTGAAAAGTTTAAAAAGTTTCACCCATCAAAAGGTGTCTAATTAAACATGTAGCCTAATAATAATCACCCCTAAACTTTCCTCTAGGTTTTGTTGCTCATTAGTGCATGCTCATCCATTTAAAAAGGACCCTGTTAACATTTCCCCTTTATTCTCAACAGGAACTCCGACACCTTTTGCAGATCAAAGTCAGTGTTTCTCCTTCAGGTTTGCCTCAGCCTTCCTTCTGAATCCTAGGTGGCACAACGGAGGTCTTACACTTAAAAATAAAAATAAAAAATTCATGACAAATATATCTTTCTTACTTCAAAATTAGGAAAACATCCTTGTCTCAGGGGTTTCATGAGATAAAAGGATAGAAAGCACAGGCAAGGAAAATTGTGAAGGGAAGGACCGTGCCCTCTCTTTATGAACTGCTGAACTCAGACTTTACCAAGCCCACCTCTGGCTCATTAGTCAATTTTATTTTTGACATCTAATGAATCCTTTATCTTCAGGTGATTCGCCATCCAGCATATTATTTTATGTGTTGAACTAATCTAAAGTCTGTTACGTTCTACGTGTCTCTTAACTTTAGCCATCTTTTTTGGCATCATCTTTTAGGAAACTAATGAAGGAGACTAAATTGTACTTAGAATGAATATTTGTCATTAATTCAAATAAAGATTAAAATATCTAGAGGATGTTAACTCTTAAATAATCTGCATGTAAATGTTTGCACATGTAGCACTATATCCAGACAAGCCAGAGGGACCTAAATGAAGCATATATCATTTTGTCATGTTATGAGTGACAAAATTATCTCCTTTAGGCCAAGCAGTAATCTAAGACTGACACTTCAACCCGGTGACAAATAATACTCTGTCAAGTTTCGTCAACATTTTTTAAGTTATGTCGGCTGGATGACAGACGGAGAGATGCATTGCCCAAGGCAGTTCCATTGTCCCACCTACGATTTATCCCTTGGATATGACCAGGACTAACAAGCAGCAGAAGCCTCCTCCTCTCACTCTGAGTCAGAATCTCATAGTCGCCAAATCCATCTAAAAAAAAGTATGTGGCCTTTCTTCAAGGACTAATGTGACCGAAATGTGTAAGAAATAGACAAGAAGTACTTATTTAGATGGAATACAGAACAAGATTACATGCCGATCTGCCTATTTGTTTTAAAACAAACTCATTTTCCAGTACGAAAACAACATTATTTTAAGATCATGCATCCTAATTTCAGGTGATTTACTAAAACAAAACTTTTATTGTGTAGATCCAACCCAAAAAAAATTAAGCTATTGCATTCAGAACCTATTAAGAAAACTGACCACTTGTGAGTCCTAAATATAGTTGAAATGGAATTGAGAATGTTTCAGAGGCTTACGGTCATGCCGAACTACAAAACTAAACACACAGTTATAGCAACAGTCTAAAGGATTAGTAGAGGTATATCCATTGGTTAAACAGTCACAAAGTTCAGATGTAAATTGAATACATCCCAGTCAAACCTTAATCTTTATTTTAAAGAGATTAATCCGCTGCAATTTAAGATTTTCAAAAATAATTGTTTTTTTTCTTCTGAAATTTACTACAACTACTACTACTACCTTGTGTCTCAATCATATAAATGACAAACGGAAATTGTATTAAAAACTGTTTTAAAAACTATTTTCAAGTTGCCGTAGTTTACAGCAGATAAAAAAACTGTAAAGGATCTTAATGTTGAACTTTTTAATAATAAACTCAATATTAGACAGTTTAGAATTAGAAACAGTTCAAAAATCTTAACCTGTTAATAAATAATGGCAAACTAAAATTTACATTTCTCATATAAGAACAGTATTTAACCAGCAATAACTGTTTAGTGATATATTTCTACTTCTAGTTAAACCTGATTTCCATCATACAGAAATAAAATATGAAGACGATAAGAAAGAAAGACTATCCTGTTTAGCAGATTTGATGTTTGGAATTGCAAAACCAAAGCAAGAAGTTGCCATGTGTGATGTAAGCTTTCTACCCAACATGTGATTTACAGGAGACAAAAGAAAGGTTTGTCGTTAAGAATAGTTAACAACATTGAGGTGGTATGTAGTTATTGCTATTGGAATAAGCAGTTTGGGTTTGATGGTGGAGAACTGGCAGATTCTTTTAGTAAATTAGTTACAAGCGTATGAGCAAGTGGAGTAGAGGGAGAGTTATAAGCGGTGGACAGTTCTGACCATGTGAGATTGGTGATAAGAAAAAACGTTTTGGGTTGCCAGCGTGATAATAGAGTGAGGGATCTAGAAGATGGACTGTCCAGGAGAAACATTTGAGAAAAGAAGCAGGAGGGAATTAGTTTTGGGATGAAGGATCAAGGAAATATTTTCTAGGAAAACAGAGAAGGATGGTGTTCCCACAAGAGACAAAGCACCTGCTCCTCTTGTACACTCAGTAATATCTTAATAAAAGAGAGGTGTTCAGGAGCACACTGACTCAGCTGCACCCTGCACAGCTACCAACCACGCCAGAACAGCGCCCTCTTTCAGAAAATAGGTGACACCCAAATTTAGAAACAAACCCACCGCACAACACACGCTGGATTCCTAAACAGAAGCAATATATGTCCATGTTGTCAGACTTGTTGGAGGGAAGACCGTTAAATTTAAGGCAAATGTCAAACATGGCATTCATGCCATAGTCTTGGTCTCCCCGCTGCAATTATTTTTGTGGCTAATTTATCCAGTAAAATGTTCTGATGACAGGCTGCCAACACGAAGAGTACTTTAAAATTAACTAAATCTGACAGAGCAATGAAGGAAATTTACTTTGTAAAAAGTTACTCAAAAGTCATGAAAAACACACTTAATAGTACCCAGTCAATGGGAAAGAAAGCTACTGCATCGGTGGAGCTGCTTTGGGTGAAATGGTCCTCGAAAGATTTATTTTTCTTTACACATCTAAAGCATAGTTTGCGTTCTACAGATAAGTGTGTGAGTAATTCACACAATACGAAGAACATGACTTACATGACTGGTTTTTGTAAGGAAACCCTGACCTTCATTCTGTCAAAGGTACATTAGCTTGGCTGCTGTGATGAAGACAGGGGCATAAAACAGGAAAAAGCTTCCTGTTCCATTTAGCAAAGTGAAATCTTTATGTACGTCTGCAGTAATGTGTGAGTCATGGTCTTTCTGAAATGGACTTCTAGGAATCCAACCAATGGACATGCTATATATGCTTTGATAACCGGCTGATAAACCAGCAGGTACAAATTCATCTCAAAGCTGTAGCTGAAAGTGAGCTGTTACGGACTGTCAGATTACAGAAAGTACATTTGCATAATAAATTGTGTTGTGAGACTAAAAGCATGTTGGCTGCACTGACGTCTGAGCTGGATGTTATGAATCATCTGTCTCATGCATGAAGATAATCAAATCCAAATAGAGACTTGGCTGCTGATTGCGTTTAAAGTATCTATAACCAGCTGCTTCTTTCTGTCTGAAGCCTGACGCACCACACTGCAACAGTTAAAGCCTTTGATTATCAGCAACATCACCGTTGCTTTGCTTGAGCATATCTGCCTCAGATGATAATATATGTTGTCATTACCTTTAGTGATGATTTTTGTGTACTTCCAAAAGTTAATTACCTTCAAGTAAAATAAGTTCACCCAGTGTGAACTTATTTTCAACATCTGAATGTGTGAAGATACTCACTCGTTCTATGTTTCTTTTCTAGTAAGTACGTTGCTAAAAAGTCACAGCATGTATCTAAATATCTGACAGTAAAGCAGGCTATTTATTACCTCATACACAATGTGTGCAAGACATCTTGTGATGTATTTCTTTTTTTAATAAAAATCATAAATAAAAATCTGTGAAATTTAATTTGACCATATGGTCTGAATTATGGCATAGCACAGTTTAAAATATTGAGCTAAATATGCAAATATATGTTAATTAAAGTACACCCTTCCAGTGTATGGAAAAAAAGTGTAAAATCTATTTTGAAATTCAGGGGTTACCAACTGTCCATTCGTATATTGTCATCCACTTATCGAGGGCTGGTCCCATTTGTAGCTGTTTTCAGGGAAAAGGTCATTTAATTGATATTTCGATGCATACTGTATGTCTAGTGGTCAAAAAAGGACTTTTGGGCTTCAGTTTTTGCTCCATTCAGAAGAAAAAATCTGGAAAAATGTGTTTGAAAATAACAGTAGTTTTTACTGTTTTTTTGATTTTCTGTGTCCATATCTAATCCAACAGGTCAGACTCCTTCTATTCAGACTAAATACTCACTAACACTTTTAAAAAGCTGCTTCCCCCGCGACCCGACTCCCGATAAGCAGCAAGAAGATGGATAAATGATGGAAAAAAAGCTGTCACTGTTTCTAAGGGTGTTTATTTCTTGATCCAGTCAAGTGGAGACTTCATACAGATAAAACTGATGCCTATGTAAATGGATTATAACTCCAGTTTTTAGGGGGGAAATTTTGAGGCTCAATTTGTTTGTTAGAATGGAGCAATATTGTAGCATAAGACGTTACAATCTCTTTCAAATGGTTGTTCTGGTATCCAGGTGTGTGCCTTTTACTGGTTTGAAAAACTGTAGCTTTTTAACTACTAAATAAAAGATACACTATAATAATACTAGCTTGATAGACTGGTAAAATCCAGAAAAAATACATTTTTATTTTATTCTCTAAATGTCATAAACTGTGTTTCTGGTTCTGTTTGTGTTAAAATTCCCAATTATATCCTTGATGTTATTACTTTTCCTGTTTTCGCCTTAGTTTTCTCTTGTTTTCCTCCACCTGTCTAGTATTTCTGATTTCATTTATTGTTGTTAATATTCTGTCTTGTTCTCCCCCATTGCATACAATGCCACTCCGTTGTCTCCTTACTATTCTCTGCCTCAGCCTGCCTCCACAAAATCTTTCTTAGCTGTATCCATGTAGTAATCAGTTCATTCCTTTATTGTTCCACTACTTTACTCCCTTCAGTCCCTGCTGGATTCACCTGTTTGTTCCTAGTAATGCTGGTCACCTTCTGTCTTCTTACTGCTCACTTTGCTCCATGGTGTTTGCTGTTTCCCTTTTGCCTGTACCATCTCCGTTGTTTCTCTACCTACTCTCATCCGACTCAGGTCTTTGTAAGTCCATGCATATCCCCTATTGTCGCCACTGCCTTCTGTGTCTCTGCCTGCTGGTTATCTCCTCTATGCCATTTACTATTTACTGTGCTTGTTAGACATCCTGGGTCTTGTCCCATGTCAAGTATCCATCTCCTTAACAAATATTCCTTCAGCTTTCAGGTCCACATTCAACGCAAACCCTATTTTTTTATTTTGTTTTTGTAAATGTGATATTTATATTAGGTCTGAAGTTGTTTTCCACTTTCCTTAACTTTATCCATCTGTCATCTCCAAAATCATGAAGTAAAAGTTTGTTTCTCTTGCTCAGATTGATTGATTGATAGTACGAAAACAACAAAGGGTAAACCAAAGGCATATGTGTTGTTTTGTTGTATTTAAAATTGAAAATGTGATTACACTGGGATACATTTGACGTAATGTAAGGAACAAACAGGTAATAAAAAACTTAAATGAGAGATCTACTGGTCCAGTGATACATAAAGGGGACAAGCAATTCATCCTAAATGACCTAAAAGTATAACCTGATTTGAAGTTGTTTGTCCCCTCAGATTTATGTTTATAATTTTATAACTCCCTTGTTAATTAGCTTAATTTTGTTAGGTCATTTATTGCCATGACATGTTTCAGGTACATTGCTAGTTTGGCTGAAAAATGCTTGTAATTACACTCTGCACATTACTTCTGCTATCTTGTGGCTTCTAGGGAGTTGTTTCCAGCAAGTGATTATTTAAGACTATAATACTTCATAGATAAAACATCCGTCGACTCAGACATCACTAGTTGGCAAATTTGAATTTCTTCTTTTTTGTAAGAAAAACGTCCCAGGCCAACATAAGATGACATGGAGTGTAAAAAATAAAGTGACAAATTATCTCTCTTCCATTTGCAGTGTAAATGCTTTTCCCTCATTTATCAACTTAGTGCATAGTGCTAATTTGAGATTCAGGGGCTTGTCTTTTCAAAAGTCAACTTCAGAGTTAGTAGAGCATAGGTCTAGAATGTCTTGCATTTTTTTGGAACAAGTTTTTTTATTACATACTGTTTATCCAAAGCTAACTCTTGAGCCTATCAAGTACAGACACCTCTCTACGAGCTTAATCTAGTTTTATGTAGTTTATCCCAAGGTGTTCCTGTAACAAGTCTCTTTCGGTCTTCTGCCCAGGCATCTCATGCCCGGAAAGCCTCTAATGTAAGGCATCCAGGAAACATCTTGATCAGATGACCAAACCACCTCAACCTATCCCTTTAGATGCAAAAGACTTGTGATTCTGCTTTGAGACACCCTAGTAAAAAGTTAACCATCCCTAATGATCCCTATCTATCACTCAGTATTTAACTCATTCTGTAAAACCATCATTGTTGAAAGAGATACCTAACCTTCTTCCCTTGACAGAGATTTATCACCAACCATTTAGAAGGAGTCAATGTTCTTCCAGATGATAAATATGGATTCAGTCTTATGAAACCTGACTCTCATTCCGACTGTTCACATGTTTTAAATGGCTTTAGTGCAAGCTGGGGATCATATGATGAAGATACCACCAGAACCTCATGGTATGCAAATATGAGACCCTGACATTTCCAAACCAGACACTTTTCTTATCAAGTTACATGTTGGAATCCTGTTGATGAACACAATAAACAGAATTGTTAACATTAGGACATTGAGCCATATGGTTTAGAAAATAAGAAGACATATTAAATGCAGTGCTGAAGGATTAGTTTTCATACATGCAGCACATGCTTTAAATTGTGACATCACACCTCACAATTTATCCGTTTTGAAATTTTTACCTCTCATTTGACCTTACATGCAATCATGGACTGCGAAAGAAAGCACCAGCCTGTGCAGACTGGTGGAGGAGAGAACCCATCTGTACATGGACACAGTATTCACCTGTTCACAATGGTGCTATCTTTTGTACATTGGATACCTTATCTCTGTTCTATTATTTAACTTTGTAAAAGACTTTGACTTACCTTGATTATCAATGGTGCTGTACAAATAACATTGCCATGCGTTGTCTACATTCAGTTTGGAATCTGAGGCAAGACTTGAAATTTGCTTTTCATAGACACATTCCATTCAGTCTTACTGACCTATTTTGCAGAGAATAATGTGGAAATATTTTAGTCGCTGGTCTTTTAAAGCTGATAGAAACTGATAGAAACCCAGGAACACTGAGCTGTAATTGCAGAAAAAGGTGGTTCTATGATGTGTTGAACTAAGGGGTTTAGGGCTGTGTACAAATCAGACCAAGTCACAACAATTATGATTTACTTTGCGTTGAAATATCATATAAAATCATAGTATAATAAATTCAGGTTTGTGGTTGTATAGAATCAAAATATAAAATCACTTTCAAGATACTGAATTTCTACAGTACAAAAAGTTTAATGCTACTGCGTTTTTCAAAATTGTCATGCCATTAAAAAAAATGCATACACTTTTTGTTCAGATTTTCTTTCAGAGATCATAGCACTTTTACACGTTCTACTCATAAATATTTCTAAGTCTGTGATAATTAGTACAGGATTTATTTTATTTTTTCCAGTAGTCTGAACTACTCTCCTAGTATGAAAGTTTCAGCATTATTAAAGTTACTAGTCTTAACCTACGTGATAGGGAGAAGACCAGGCACTGTTGGACATAAAATGTTGGTACTGAAGCATTTGAGAAAACAATAATATCTGTAGCAAAACAAAAAAATTTATTTCTGTTCTGTGTTCTGTTTGTGAGGACATATTTTGATAGTGACCAAAGTATTTTAATTTTGTGAGATCACACAGAAGGTCACCTGGTGAAATTACAGCCAAAAAAGTGAGCTTGTAATACCCGCCTAAAACAAAAAATGAATCTAAATAGGACACCACAGGAGGTCAAATACACATGGAGCACCTGTATGAATTTGATAACTGAAAACGTAATACTTCTAACTTAAATCATAACAAATATACCTACAAATATATGCTTTTTAAGGTATTGGAGGTTTTTGGCTGGGTGTGTTGTTTTTGTTTGTTCTCGCCAAAGAGCGTCCAGGAGGCTGCTGTGCCACCATGGCACAGGTGCTGCCAATCCACTGATTGGGCTGAGGAGGATTAGAGGAACAGTTTTGCAATCGTTCAGAGCCTGTTTACCGTGTGTTTACTGTTCAGGGTACGCTTTAGCTGTCTCTGCAACTTTCCCAAGCTACTAAAAATCTGATAGCTGATAATCCCTTGTTTACTTACCTTTGTGCAAGTCCCTAGTAATCCTCTATCATGTGTATTACCCAGACACCTCCTTGTTACCATTTCCTCATGTGCGCTTTAACGCCAGAATCCAAAAACCTGCCAGATCAAAACTCAAGAAGACATCCATCTCAGACTATTCCACTACCTCCATCACAACCTCCTTCTCCATCATAAGGAGGACGCTGAGGAGGATTAACCCCCGGAAAGCTGCTGGCCCAGACAACATCCCCTGACGGGTGCTGAGAGAGTGCGCGGACCAGCTCTCAGACGTGCTGGCGGACATATTCAACGCCTCCCTCACACAGGCAGCTGTCCCCACCAGCATGAAGACCGCCACCATCATCCCGGTCCCAAAGAGCTCCGCAGTGACAGGTCTGAATGACTATCGGCCAGTAGCCCTCACACCGATAGTCACAAAGTGCCTCGAGAGACTGGTTCAGACCCACATCAAAGCGAACATCAATGTCACTGTGGATCCACACCAGTATGCATATAGGGAAAATCGATCCACAGAGGACGC
>JAVLVB010000479.1:635586-650542 GCA_032876305.1 Orestias chungarensis | reverse complement strand
CTCTGCTGCAGATAGGAAAGCTCTGCAGAGGGTGGTGAAGATCGCACAGAGGATTGTTGGAGTCAGCCTCCCCAGCATCACAGACATCTACACCTCCAGATGCAGAAAGAGGGCCACCTGCATCAGGAAGGATCCCACCCACCCAGCACACTCACTTTTTGTTCCGCTCCCCTCAGGCAGGAGGCTGCGGAGCATCAAGAGTAGAACAACCCATCTCAGAAACAGCTTCATTCCTGAAGCTGTTAGACTCTTGAACTCATCCTGAACAAACCACTGCACGGACTACAAATTTTTACTATACCCGCACTTTAATACCGTATATTCCTATTTTATTTATTTTACTTAGATTTTATTTATTTTAATTTTATTTTATTTTTTAACTTATTTTATCTATTTTAATATTAGCTCTTGGGTGGAATAGTACCGTGAGTACATAATTTCGTTCCACTTCATGTACTATCATGTATGTTGAATGACAATAAAGAATCCTTGAATCCTTGAATCCTTGAATCACTCTCTGGATCAGCAATTACCAATCGACACACTCACAACCCAATAACGCTGGTTTCTCTCATCTGACCATGGTGGAAAAACTCCTGCAAACCAAGATCAACACCAATACGTATACCGTTATCACCATCCTGGACCTACCCTTACT
This sequence comes from Orestias chungarensis, assembly GCA_032876305.1. Taxonomy (NCBI): domain Eukaryota; kingdom Metazoa; phylum Chordata; class Actinopteri; order Cyprinodontiformes; family Cyprinodontidae; genus Orestias; species Orestias chungarensis. The sequence goes on along the minus strand of JAVLVB010000479.1, from coordinate 649,884 downwards.
CGTTTGCTCTCCTCCTGTGGTCCCTGTTCTCTTTGTTGCAGTATCCTCTCGTTCCAGCCTGAAGATCCTCCCGTTAACATTCCCTGAACTTTGCATTATTCACTTTGTAAATAAATCACATTAAACTGATATGTTTATGTGACCTTACAGCATCTTTTTGTCAAATAGACTTTTACTAAGCCAGTCTAGGAGACATCAAATAGATTTGAGTAAAGTAATTCAAAACTGAGTCATTTTTAATTAATTCCTAGCAGGTAAAAAAAGAGAGTAATATTTAAAGAAAGTTTATTAATAATGCATCTCGCAGCTAACGACAGTTAACAATTAAAATTTTAACAAAATTATAAAACTAATGTAACACTTGCAATGTGTATATTAAGTTTGTTTAGCTTTTTAGTATCAGATTTTTAATGCAGATGCAACTCAAGTTACATAAATGGAACTGTTAATGAGGTTTAAAGGCTCTAAGAGTATTTTTAATTAACTTTTACTTTGTTGCAAATTGTTAAAAAAGTATGTATTTTAAGCAATAAATAACACAATTATTTTTTGTTTATTATTTGAGTTATTTAAGATATTTTTAAATTCATTATTAACAGTGGCATTTAATTTAATTGATTTTTGAATTTCCCTCATGAGAATTTCTCAGCAAATCTCTAAACTTTATTACAAATTGCTTTTGTGGTATACCAAAAAAAGAAAAAGGACCTTTGAGGTTTTATTATTGGGAGAGATGGATTAGACTCAATGTGACCTTTATGATCAAATAATTTAGTCTGGTATTCATGTAATAACAACAGGATGACTCAGGTGGTACAGGATTATATAAATCCAGAAGAAGATGCAGTAAATTGTATTACCTAATTTGCTACTGAATCACATTTCCAACAGTGTTTCGACAGAAAAATGTTTCTATTAATTTTAATGACATTTTTGTCATTTTTGACTGATGCAAAAAGGCTCTTCTGAGAAGATAAATAAGATGATCAAATAATTTTCAGAAGTTGTTTTAGCCGCATTTAAATATTTCGAGAGTATATTTAATAATATTTAGTGTATCGTATATATTAGTGTATTACACACTAGTTTATCTTTTGTTCCTATTAGTGTTCATATAAACCAGCTCTGGTTTCTGTTGTAGACAGAGGTTCTTTATAGTTGCCATGGTTTTCTGAGTCATGACCATGATCTCCAACTATCCTACTGATAAGTATCTGCTGAGATGAACAGTTGGTCTGCTTACCTCCTAATACCTTTTTTTTTTTTTTTTCATTTATGTTCTATTTAACCAGACACAGTGGGAAAACATAAACACAAAATAGAAATGTAGGAATGCAATTAATTTCTGTGGGGTTTTAAATAAATAAATTTGGATTTTGGAATTTGCTTCAGAAAAGGGATATTAAATTGCTGCTTCACAGCCGAAAAATACTGTGTAAACTTCATGCATAGCTATAAACTCACACTGAGATGAATAGATAATAGGATTTGAAAAGCGGTTTTGATAACTGCCCAGTTTTCATTGTCTGCCTTGAAGACGGGAAAAATTAAGCAATTGTGATTAACTCTGAAATATATTTTGGACATAAGCAAGAGAACTAATACAGATATGTTATAAGCATTTTTTACAATACAACAGAAATAACAAAAATGTTATTTACCGACATGCTTTCTAACATTAAACATTTTAAATCAATGTTTCATGATGCATGTAAACTCTGGGCACATCAGGGATTGCTGGTTCTGCCTTTTCAGGAATATTCCTGTTATCCTACAACAAAGTTTTGCCACAAGCTTGTCACCCCCAGCAGGTTAACTTAGTCAGTAATGAACAGATTAAACCTGATTGGTCATTACTCAACTTTTTAATGTTGACTTTCTGCCAGGTGAAAGTGTTGTCAAGCATAAAAATCACATGTGATTCATGTGCACTGACAGTGAACTCTCTTACGAAAATTCCTTTTGAAAACCATTAAACTTACACAGCCTTATTCAAATTACAACTAAATATTTTGGTAATAGCAGACCATATGAAAATAAATAACCATATTGCACTTTGAGTAATCAGCGGATACCATTAAAGTAAGATATTTTGTGGATGACTGTATCCTGTTTGAATAACATGGCTGGTCTTTCTTAGGAAGATATGACATAACTTTATACATTTGTGTTAAAACATATTCATTAGATTCTTAATTTGACTAAATATCAGCTTGTAAATATTACAGTGCACTCTAATGTTCTGTTGTGAGCCTGCATGTCAGATTTTGACAATGCGAAGGAAACCAGTTTTGACCACTTTTTTCTGACATCTCACTAGTCACTAGTTAGAGTTTGTGACCATAGATGAGTAACATGTGAGTTTTAGCTGTCTCTTCACCATGACATACTGGTATAGAGCATGCACCAATGCACATATTGCACTAATCCATCTGTGGATCTCGCACTATATTTCTCCCCTCATACATGAACAAGAATGCAAGGTACTAAAACCCATCAACTTGAGGCTAGACCCCATCCATAACCCAGAGGAGGCACTCTGCCCTTTTTCAACTGAACATAATGGTCTCAGATTTGGAAATGTTAATTTTAAACCAGTCTTTCAACACTTGGTAATGAACCGCTCCAGAAAAAAAAACAGAGATCTCGGTCTGATGAAGACACCAGGACTACTTCATCTGGAAAAGGTAGAGACACAATCCTGCATCCACCAAAACAGATCTTCTTAAAACCTTGGCTGCACCTGAAATTTCTCTCCATGATAGTTATTAATAGAATCGGTGATAAAGGGACATAGGAGGAGTCCAGCTCTCACCTTAAAGAAACTTATTCAAAGCAAATGAAGCTCTGGCACTGCTATTGGAGTGACCCAACAGCTCTTATGAAGGGGACCATACTACATACAGGTGGTTTAGAAGCATGATTTACCTAGGGGACCACAAACTCAGTCAGCCAATTGAGCGAAGCTCACCCAAAGGTCCACACCTCAACCCCCTCAAGCACCCCCTCCAAAGACATCGATAACCTTAACCACAACCATTCTGTCTTGACAAAGGTTTAATCAGAACAGACTGTATGTCTCTACCAAACTGTATTAGGAATAGCTCAATCCAGCCTTGACCTGCGACTATATATAATATTTTTGTTTTCTTTTTTAAATGCAGCACTACGAAAACATTTTATAAATTATAATGTTTATTGATGATGTTTTGTAATTCCTGGAAAGATCTTACAAAGCTTCATAACAAGAGTTTAGTGAGAGATACAAAGCTTAAAAGGTTGATTTGGCAGTAAACCCTTATGCCTGAATTCATTGTTTTACTTTCTCCTATTGCAAAGGCAAATAAAATAAAAGATAAATTATTCTTCCTCCTGCACCAATTGGTGAGTATAGTGGGGAGAAATTGCCCAATTAAAACAGCTTATGTAGAAACATCACATGGGAAAGAAGTATACAATAAATGAGGGGTTCTCTATTTTATTGTTCCTAGAACAAAAAAAGGACAAGCAGGATGTATGAAGCTTGGCTGTAATTGTCTGAACCTTTTTGCACCCAATTTATATTTTTCCAGATTAACAGTTCACCATTGTTCATGTTGAGCAAGCTGAGTGCATTTGGAAAGTACTTAGGTGTAGTGAAAACAGGATGCTTCTTCGTGTCAAACCATGAACAGAAAGCAACCTTAAGATAAAATAAGCAAAGAAAACAAAAAGGTCTAAATATAAATCTTGAGAGATTTATTAGAGACAGGGATTTGTTTTTAGGTGTTTTGTCTGTTTCTTTTAAAGTTTATGATTCACTATTAAATACACAGATGCCTAGTTATGCCCTACTTAGTTATGGGGAATGACCGCTTTCTTGGAATTTGCAGTCTATGACCTGCTTTACATGAAGGGTATGTCACAAGAGGTGATTGGTAAAACAATTAGTTGTTCAGACAAATGGATCCAAGCATACAGTAATAAGGGAAAGGTGTAAGAATGAGAAAATGTGGTTGAAAAAGATGCACATGAACAATCATATTCTAAAGAAAAACAAGGGCTTGTTGAAATGTTATACATCGGGGACCGTGGCAGTTGCCAGTGCTATAAGGAATCAAGGAATCAAGGAATTTAATTTGTCATCACATCACATGTGGTACATAAGGTGGGACGAAATTCTAATCCCACGGTCCAGTTTACACCCCGATAGCAATTTCAAATAGCTGCAAAATAAGAATAATATCATAAAATATAAAGAAATATAAGAGAAATAGGATTTTGACTACACAGAATCTACAATATGGGACTTCGGACATTGCAACAATGAGAATTCGGAGTGCAAAATTTGCTGTAGCAGCATGGATGGTTAATAAAGTGAGATATTAAAGTGACATTTTAAAGTGACATTTTAAAGTGTGATATTAAAGTGAGCAGTGCCGGTTAAATGAGAAAGTGTTTTTCATTTGTAATTATCCTTGCGTGTGTTTGAGAATCTCACAACTTCAGGAATGAATCTTTTTCTCATTCTGGTGGTTTTGCACTTGATGCTCCTCAGCCTCCTGCCTGAGGGGAGCGGGACAAGAAGTGAGTGTGCTGGGTGTGTAGGGTCCTTCATGATGCCGGAGGCCCTCTTCCTGCATCTGGAGGTGTAAATGTCTGTGGTGCTGGGGAGGCTGACTCCAACAGTCCTCTGTGGAGCCTTCCCCACTCTCTGCAGAGCTTTCCTGTCTGCAGCAGAGCAGCTTCCATGCCACACGTTGATGCTGGAGCACAAGACGCTCTCCACCACACATCTGTGGAAGGAGGTGAGGACTAAGCTCCCAAGCTCTTCTCAACCTCCTGAGGAAGTAGAGCCGCTGGTGTGCCTTCCTGACCAGAATGGAAGTGTTGTTGCTCCAGGTAAGGTTGTTACTTAGGTGTACACCCAAGTACCTGTAGCTATGACCACTTCCACCACAGTTCGTCCCATGTGCACGGGGAGGTGGGCATGCTTGTCCCTTCTGAAGTCCACAATCATCTCCTTGGTCTTCCTTACATTAATGCAGAGGTTTTTATCTCTGCACCAGCCCTCCAGGTGTTACACCTCCTGCCTGTAGCTGGACTCATCACGGTTTGTGATGCATCCAACCACTGCTGTGTCATCCGCAAACTTTACAATATGACAGCCTGGATGGATAAGCGAGGAATCATATGTGAGCAGTGTGAACAGGAGGGGGCTCAGCACACAGCCCTGAGGGGATCCAGTGCTGAGGGTAATGGTGGGGGAGGAGATGTTGTGAATCCTCACAGACTGCGGCCTGATGGTCAGGAAGTCCAGGACCCAGTTGCAGATGGATGAGCTCAGTCCAGTGAGGAGAGTTTATTTATCAAAGTCTGAGGAATAATGGTGTTGAACGCGGTGGTGAAGTCCACAAACAGCATACAAACATATGAATCCTTCTGCTCCAGGTGGGTGAGGGCAGTGTGGACCACGGAGGAAATGGAATCCTCTGTGGATCGATTTTTCCTGTATGCGTACTGGTGTGGATCCACGGTGACGCTGATGTTGGCTTTGATGTGGGTCTGAACCAGCCTTTCAAGGCACTTTGTGACTCTCGGTTTGAGGACTACTGGTCGATAGTCAGTCAAACCTGTCACTTCGGAGCTCTTGGGGACCGGGATGATGGTGGCGGTATTCATGCATGTGGGAACAGCTGCCTGGATGAGGGAGGCGTTGAAGATGTCCGCCAGCACGTCTGAGAGCTGGTCCCCACACTCTCTCAGCACCCGTCTGGGGATGTTGTCTGGCCAGCAGCTTTTTGGGGTTTGATCCTCCTCACTATCCTCCTTACGTCTGCTGGAGTCACACTGAGGGGCTCTTCTCCTGGTGAAGTCGTGATTCTTGTGTTGGGGAGGTTGTCAGGGTTCTCAAACCGGGCGTAGAATTGGTTGAGAGCCTCAGGCAGGGAGGGGTCTTTGGGGCATTGTGCAGCTTTAGATTTATAGTCTGTAATGCACTTGATGCCCTTTCACATGCTCTGTGAATCCTGGGAGTAAAAGTGCGCCTGGATTTTCTGGGCATATGCAGCTTTTGCCCTCTTAACTCCTGAACGCATCATCCCTGGCTTTCAGCAGAGAACGTACCTCTGCATTCAGCCAGGGTTTCTGGTTTGGGTGGCAAGTCACAGTCTTGGTGGTGGTGACATCCTCCACACACTTGCTGATGTACCCCAGAACAGCAGATGTGTAGTCCACCAAGAGACACACAAAACCCAGAAACATAGGCTAGAGCTGTCACATTCCTTTTATTAATCCACTCCTATGCCAAAAACATTAGAAACATTTGTTTGGGCTACTGAAGAAAAAGACCTGAGGACCTGCTCAGATGTTCACACACAGAATCCATGACATGGACTCCAGAAAGGGCATAGCGTGTTTGACCAAACAGACCCAACAATGCACAATAACTGATGGCAGGTATTCAGGAAACCTGGGCTTCTGTAAAATCTGTCCAATCCTTCTGGCTTATCGTACAACATTGTGTATATTGAAAGGTTTATGCAAAAACTGACAACATATATATAAAATTAAATAAAGTCTGTATTTAAATTGAAATGCCAAGCCCCTGTTGATGGTCAATATTTTTTTTTTTGGGTTTTACAATTTTCTTCTTTAAATATGCAGAGAAACAAAAGTTGTCTGGGGTTTTGTCAACAGCACTATTTAAGGACAACAATGAGCCACTGTACATAAATCTGACTGAGCGACCCACTAAATCCTGCTTACAGATTGATGAGGGTAAGCTCAGATCATTCTTTGCTATGGTATATTGGTAAAGCAATTAATGTTAATATGATGCAAAACAAATTAATATATTTCATTATTACATTTGCCAGGTTTTAGTGAGTTCATGCTTTTGTGGAGTGATCTAGCTTGGAAATGGGGAAAACATGTTCATATATTCAGTTATAGCAATTTTCCTTTCAAATAATACTCTTTTTTTTAAAATTATTTATTCTTATTAAAATATGTCCAAACCTTATCTCACACAAAGTTTTAACATATTCTTTCTTACAGATAAATCAAGACTGATTTGCTAAAACATAAGTATTATTGGTAAAAAATAAAAAAAACAATGTGGTACTTTATCCGTAATGTCAAAATAGTGTCAATGACATCATTTTGATAGGAAAAAATTCAAAGGAAAAAAAACTTACAAAAGAATATCTCTTGAAAGAAATTATGTTTATTTTCTTTTTAGTATCTTATGCAAGCTACTTTTTAGGCCACCTCCTGTAAACCTCACAAAATCTCTCATCCAATGGTTTGCTTTTGGCTTGTGCATTTCCACTATTTCCTTTTGCCCTCCAATAAGATGCCTTGAAGAATTAGATTTTTTTGTTGCAGCAAAAAGCTACAAAAAGAAATAGTTACTATTAGTCCATTTAGTTCCAAGTTTCCAGGTTTATCAGAGGATTGATTTCATATTCAATGTTCAGCCTAATAAATGGAAATTTAGAAAGGTTATTTGCTGTAATTAGAACAGTGAACAGTGCTAATACTAATTAAAAGTAATCAGGAACTACATTGTTTGTGCATTTTTCATAAATTTCATAAATTTTCAAAATAATCCCTACCCTGCAATAAAGACTAGGTTCATGTTCAGGATCAAAGTTTAGATTATCTTTGCAAGATCAATATCATAATGGGAGATGGAAACTAATTATATTACTTTTTATTAAACTCTAATTTTCATTAATTATTGCTTGAGATTCATCCCATATACTTTGTATAAGTATGTTAAGGCTCGCAGGGACATAATATTTACATTTTTCACAGTTTGTTATTTTAAAACCATAAAAGAGCAGCAGTGTGAAATAAATGTTAATACATGTTTAAAAATATTTATTTGACACCATTCGCATCAAAGCTAGATGTAAGTCTTGAGGAGTATAATTTTATCTGGTTAGCACGTCTACTGTCTTATTGCAAAAATAGCTTAAACTCAGTCCTATTGGATTTATAAAAGTCTGTAAACATTGATTTTTACATTTCTTCACTGATAATTATTTTTGTTTATATGTTGGATTTCATTCTGGACTTAGTCCTGCAAACTTGTAGCTGAATATTTCCTGTGTGGTCCTGAGTAAACTTACCTTTTATAATTGTCATAGAAGATTTTATATGCTATTTTTTTTTTACCCTATCAATTTACTGAAAAGATCCTACCTTTAGATTAACCTCAGATTTATAAATCATGACATTATTTTATTTTAATTGTATGTTACGTAAAAAAGAAAAAAAGGAAAACTAAGAGCCTCAAGTATGTTTAAAATATATTTTGTAAAAAATTATTTGGGCTTTTTTCTATTTTAAAAATTTACTTTGCCTTAGACTTAATCTTAAATGTTTTTATTTCATTACTTCAAAATGTAACTATTCCACCTTTTATTTACTTTTAATTCTTTGTCTCCTTAGAACTATTTGCTCTTAGTTATCCTCTTCTGACTTAATATTAGCAATTCAACCTAAATTGAATGAAATCTCAGTGGGTGAAATTGTCTTTCAAGATCTGAAGGGGAGCTCTTAAAGGGACATAGAGGGACTCTGTTCACACAGCAGCAGATGAATATTGATGCAACCCAAATAATATGTGAACTTTGTTGATCAAAAGAAGCTCTCATTAGTCTCCTCTATTTTCTTGTCAGTAATTCGCTCCTGAAGTTGTCCAAAGCAATCATACCTCTACTTATATTCCTATTAAAGCACCCTGCAACTTTCTGATCCATTTTCCACACTCGCTCACCCACGACACAAAATTTTTAAGCCTCGGGGAACAAGGGGAGGGAAACGCTCAGAGATTTGTTGTCAGTTCAATTGACTAAGCAATGAGGCCTTTGGCTCGTTACGTTTAATTTAACCTGTTTAGGTGCTTGAGCAGTTACCAGCTGTGAAATTTGCTTCCATCATCAGAAAATGGCTGAACCTAATAAGGATTTGATATTGTTGGTGTGATGCAGGATGTCAATATGAAAAACTTTCAGCCTAATTTATTTCATAGTCATTTTTCTAGATATGTATTTAAATGTTTGGTTTTTTTGGCTAATGTTTAAACATATTTATTTAAAGTCAATCTTGAATCTTGCATGTAAGCCTTTGGAAAACATAGAGCCACTCAGGAAAGCCTTTAGATACTATGGTTAAGGAAAATAGAACTATTTAAAAAAAAAATTATATCTTAATGCGTTTTAATTTCCAGATAAATCAAGTTCCTTACAAAAGCTAAGTAACAATAAAAATGAGAATATTTTAGATTAGGTTTTAGCTTGAGCATTTAATCAAGTTCTTGTTTTGCTTTTTCCAATCAGAATTTTTACTCAGTGTAATTTCACCCACTCCTGACCATCATCATTTCACCGTTAAGACTTCTACCATTTCATCGTCCTCAGTTTGCACAGTTAAACAAATATTTTCACATCGGGAGCAATAACTTTCTCTAATGAGCAACGGCAGGGAAGCAGAGTTTGACAAACGCCAGAATTACAGTTGATGGAGTGTCTGTAAGAGGACACTCCCAACTGGAGGCCTTCCCTTGTCTCTGCTGTAGCGGCTAAACTTGCTCCGACCTTTCCCAAATGCAGGCCTTTGAAAGAATTTTAGAAAGTCTGCAAATGTGTTTTTGAGGGTAAATGTCTTCGAAAACACCATCTGGCCCCAGTAGGTGGCAAACAGAAGAAGCTGAATGGTCACACTGATAACTTTTGAATTCCTCCATGTAGTAGAACAATGATTGTAATGTCCGATGACTAAGATACCGTTGCTACAAAAGTCAGCATGATGCCTGGCTCAGCCTGCAGAACAGCTTTGTTCCTCTTATTTCTTTACCCATATTTGTATTTATATAACTGTTTTACAGAACTCCTTCTAGATTATTTCCCTGAAGTATATTTTGAGGAACTTGAATTAAATAAAAATCATGTTACTAATGTAAACTAATTATAACAGTTAGTTTTAGACTTATATAAAATTATTTAGTGATTATGCCATGACTTAGCCTTTTGTTGAATTCTTTTGTGTTCATTTTAAGAACTCTTTGACAAAATATGTTAAAAATTCCAGGTTAGAGGGCTTCTCGCACCCAAATTAATGATTCTGTAATCTTATATATATATATATATATATATATATATATATATATACATATATATATAAACTAAAAGGTGACATCTCAAGTAGAAAATATATCAATTTTAAAAGCCAATGTACAAAAGCGGATTTTAGTTTTAAAAATGTCTATTAAATGAGAGGTCTTAGAGTGCAAGTACAAGGTATTTCACAGTTTCGTAGCAACCAGTCTCCTCTAGGTTTAAAAATGGATCTGGGAACAGCAAGAAGATATTGCTCAGCACAGCTTCGTGATCCAGCAGAAGCTTGTTTAGTTGACGTATTGTGGTACTACTCTTTTAAAGATTCAAGGCCAAACAATAAAATCTTTAAATATATTCCAAAAGGCTCATGCAGTAAGTGTAAAAAAGTCAGTAGAAAAGCAACACATTTTTCCTTATGAGTCACTGGGCTTAAAGAGTTGTTCTATTCATGGGAATTAACTTAAACAGTAATGTGCAATGCACCAGTTTTAGGTGTGTTTTGGAATGACTGCTCAAAACTTTTACATTTCTTTGTAAAAACTTTTTCCCTTTGACATTTAAAGTTCAAGCTGTAACCAATAAATACAAATTTACACAGATTCAGATAGTAGGTTGTTACCAACCAGTTCTATTAAGTTCCAATCATAATTATCAATAATCACTGAACTTAAACATTTTAACTTCATCATGGATTGAACATGAAGTTCGTCTGAGTAACCAAGAAAAAGATTTAGTCTAAAACTCGCCTTACTGCTATGCTAACCTGGATCTTATCTTGAATCTTTGGGGGAGTACCTTTAATTTCTCCAGGTCCTATTCTGCATTTAATTACTCACCTGAAAAATTCATCAACCGTCACAGTCCCTTGTTGTTAGTGTGATAATAATCTTCTCCTCACCAAGAACCTCTGTACCTGACATGCCCAGGCACCGCTGAGCGAGATATATATTTACCTCACAAACACAACTAATCTGCTACAATGTTTATTATTTAAAATCTTTCTCAACGAGCTCGACTGCTGGGGAGATACTTTAGATGTCGTCACATTACCACTAAAAAGATTCTGAGATCTTGCCTTGTTCTGCTTGCACAAAATATGGCAAGTTTAGTCAAACTAGTGTTAAATATAGTTAAAACAACTTGTTGACATCGTGGGTTATTGGGTTAGATTCACATTTTTAAATGTAAGATTAAATTCTCCATAAGACGGTCAGAAAATGCAAGGTAGAAAATTTTTATATATTTTTTTTAACTACTCAGCCAATGCCAAAACAAAACTTCAGATAAAAAAAAAATCTGAGTTTCTAATGAGACTTTGAAAATATGTTGCTCTTTTTATTTTATTTAATGAACAAAGCATATTGCGTAATTTTACAAAATTGAAATTGGATTGATACAAAAATGTTCTCAATGTTTTGTCTTTAAGTTCACACCAAGGTCTAATACGCAATCAGACATACAGCAGAATTTTTTTTTTCATAAATCTTGTGCAATTAGAAAGTGTGTTTTGACATGTCTGTAATGGGAGGTGAGCTGTGGAGACAAGAAGTGTTTTACGTAGCCGGTGTGCATCCCAGGGGTTCATTAAAGGAGGCAGGCAGTTTCCATACAGCAGCTGGCAGTGTTTCTGTGTCGATTAATTCCCTCAGATATAAACATATAAATCAACTCTTTTTAGTGTAAGTGTGATAGAACTGCAGGAAATACATGACTTTGGGGAAAAAAATAAGTAAAACATCTTAAAACAACTCTTATTTTCGTTTTTCAATCATAACCTTTGGTCTTTGGTCCATAACAAAACTGAATGTAAAATATTACTGAATAATATTACGGAAAAGTCTATTTATTTCAGTAATATTTTTAATTAAGTAAAACACATTATTATAAGTTTAATTTTCTGGAGAACGAAGTAGTATAAGTATTTTAATTATCGCATGTTGCCACACTGGACAAACAAACATGCAGGCACAGATTTGCACCTAAGGAAATATAGAGAGACCAGGTAAACTAACTATAATGGTTTCAAACTGTGGGATGAAGCTGGACTATCGGGAGAAAACCCATACATGAACAGGGAGAACACGCAAACCACATTCAGAAACACAGTAAACCAGGAATCCAGGAGGTTCTTGCTGCAAGGGATAAGCCCTTACAAATGTTTGACTTTGCTGCAACTTTTTTTTTAATAACCTTCAAAGTTACCTTTTTTTTTTTTTTTTTTAATAATCTGAAGGCCGTGAATTTTTGAAACTAAAGTCAAATTCCTGTTTTTGCTCATCAATTTAGCTGTTACATTTTGACTGATAATGATTAAGGTTTGGAGCCTTCAAAGAGGACGTCCCACTAAGTGCAGTTCGAGAAAACACTGGCTGTCTGTTTTTCTCTGCAGCTTGCCGTCATGTTTCTTATATTGAGTTGAGATGAAATAGGAAGTATGTGAAGGGGTTTTTAATATGGAGTGCTAATACTGTTTAATGTCAGGGCTGAGCGACTTACTGGAACAGGACTTATTGGCTTTTCTTCAAAGTAAATCCGGTGTCATCTAATTCCAAGGTGTCTGGGTAAATAGTAGCCTGGGGCTTTGTTTTCTCAATTTCCATTAAAAGTCATGTAGTTCTTATTGTTTTTGTTGTGTGTTTTTCTATTTGCATATTGCAGAGCAATATCTCTGTAATACATGAACATATGTAGAAGATGAAAAATTATGTGTCAGTGCAATTTATTGTTTTTTGCTTCAGTGCTGGGGGTATTTTTATGTAATTAGGGTTATGGTCCTAATTATTATTATGGAGTCATTTTCAGTGTATGTGCATATGAAGGGGTTTTTGTTTGTGAGTTTTTTTGCTGAGCAATGTTACCCAGTAACTAGACAATCTTTTGCTCTCCTCTGAACGTTACGGCCAAATCAGATTTCAGGGTTCAACTTTTATGAAACAGCCCTGTTTATGGGGATTTACACCATCTATTCTGAATCAGCAAGCAATCAAGCAGCGAAAGGAGAAGCATGAATGACAATATTACATACTTCGGTGTCTTTAAGCCTGGTTTCTGTGCCAACAATACCGCTGAGGCTGCCCTTGTCAGTGTGGTCTGTTAAAATGCTACAGTAATAGTTTAGAACCTAAGAGCAGCTTTTGATAGTGTCGACTTTGATAGTAGCGACTGGAGAGGCTTTGTTCACCAAAAGAACAAAGCCTTTTTATGTCAATTAGTAGCTTTTCATTAAAGCTGAGCAAATGGATTTACCATAATTTTGTTAATCTAAAGACACAAAACTGAAGTAATGATGTTTAGACCAAAAGAGGAATGAGGAAGAGTCAACACAGAGCTTAAGCTATTATTACAAGAAACTACAGATCAAGCCTTGAATCAGGGTGTAGTAATGTACTCAGACCTGGACCATCAGGGGCAAATTTAGACAATTATAAAGTTGGTCTTGTATAGCCTATAGAATGTTTCCACAATTAAAGGAATAATGTTTCAGCAGGAAAAAAAACTGTGTTTAGCTTTAGTAAAATTGATAACTACAAGTATTCTCAAGGATCCCTTTAAAAAGTACATCAGGATCCAAAACCATGTCTTCACTAAAACTAGTAAAATAGCAAACATCCTGCTGGTTCTAAAGTCTTTACACTGACTTTGTTTAGCGCTGAAAAAAACAAAAAAAAATACTTTAAGATACTTTTTTGCTTGTTTATATTTTACTGAATAGCTCAGCACCAAAAACACATTAAAAATGTGTCATTATCAATCATTCAACCCTCCAATCAGATATTCTGCTTCAGGTCTACTCTGCAGCCCCACAATCTGAAATAAGCAGCTGCATTCACCTAAAAAACTTGAAACATTTAGTTCCTTTAAATCGACGCTAAAAACAAATTCTAAGTGAACCAGCCTGGACTCTATGAACCAGCCAGGACTCTGAGAACCTCAGGTATTGGCCTCCTGCTGATGCCCAGAGTCAGGACCAAACAAGGAGAGGCTTCATTCCAGTTTTATGCTCCTAAAATCTGGAACAGTCTTCCTGAAGAGGTGAGACAGGTTTAAAGTCTGCTGTTTAAATCTAGGCTGAAAACAGCCTGATTTAACTGTGCATATAGCAACTGAGTACTATTATTATTATTTTATTTATTTTAAATTCAAAGCTGATTTTATTGTTTCATTTTCTGATCTTTTTTCTTATGTAAAG
>JAVLVB010000479.1:600083-635486 GCA_032876305.1 Orestias chungarensis | reverse complement strand
GGGGGGGGGGGGGGGGGGCGCTTTTCAGCTTTAGATGTAATTAATCAATGTATTATTTCTCCAACTTCTATGAATTATTATGCTCTGCCATTGTTATTTCTTGTTAATGTCATGTTGCTCTCTGTTTTGTTTTGTTTTGTATTTTGGACAGTTTTGGCTCTGACTTTAATTTAAATCTCATCTGACTTGCAGATAACTTTTCGGTTTCCAATGCTACAGTCACCTCGGCCAGACTTCATGGGCACAGAGCCGATCCATTCATTAAGCCAAGGGGTTTCAGAGTGATGCTCCATTCCAACTCTCTCTGATGAGCAATTAACAAAAACAAGCCGATGGGCATTTTGTGGCATGGGTTTTAAGGATAAACTGGATTATCAGGCCATTGGCAAATTTGTCTAAGGTTCAATAAACCGAAGGCTGTATTTGGTCCAGGATACAAGGAAGATAATTATGCATCCTTTTCTTGTATTTTACAAGTGCATAAAGAAAAACAGTTTGTTCATAGCATGACACACTGAACTGAAAAAGATTGAATTCATGTCTACCATCTGAGCATGAAGACAGCGAAAGCTCCAGCACTCGAAGGAAAGGCAATCACACCTCCATGAGGGTCTCTCAGCTCTGATATTTAAAAGAAGTGACATGCAGTGCTAAATTCATTACATGCAAACACATTCCCTGCAACAGGACATTATTTTAGAGGACGGAGGGAGTTTGAGGGTCTGAAATGTCTTTCTGAGGAGGGCAGTTTGGATGTCAGATGTCAATCACTCAGGTGTTAACCATGGAGTGTCTGTTTGATTGTTGTCCTTTTAGTTGAAGAGATTTGTGAACCTTCTCAGACGAGGTCCCCAACACACAATTCCCAAAACACATCGACATTTCCTCTGAGTTAAAAACCTTGATGCTCCAAAATGTCAGCCTGTTTCAGTAAAAACAACATTTATCGTATACAGTTCTCTGAAAATATTATGCATCATCTGGTAAAGTTGTGGGAAAGACTAAAAAATAACCTTTTTATTACATAAAACATCTTACAATAACTTTTATACTTTAAGTTTGCCACAGTACTAAGAATTATTAATTAGGGTTTCGCTACCTTCCTTTTTTCCTGGGTGATAAAAATGTAAAACAAAGGCATATTTTCCTTGCCCAATAATATTTATTTAGCCAAAATGCAGTTTGACAAAGATGGTAAAGAAACAAAAACAAAAACAAAAAACTGAGTGTTATAGAGCAGCAACACTTAGTGGCATCTTGTGTTCGCCGAATACACATTAAATGGCCTTCTTGTAAGGCTTACAGCATAAAAAGTGGAAAAAACCTGCATTTCCCTGAAGGAATCTTAATTATTTAAAACTGTTTCCAAATTAATCCAATTTGAAAAAAGAATATTTTTTTTTTTGCTTTCTATTTTTTCTCACCTCCAGGGGGTCTTTTGTGGGCTCTAGTGTCCCTTTTTTGTAGGTAGGTTGACAGGAGGGGGGGGGAAGGAGAGGGGGGCAGACATGCGGCAAATGTCGACAGCTCTGGGAATCGAACCCACGACAGCCGATTCTCAGGTGCCTCCCCTACGCCAACAGCGCCCCTGAAAATTTGTATGGATTGGTTTGAAAGTAATTGTAACCAAATATAAGCTGAATTAAACATTTAAACTGAATTGACACATTTAAATTCGGCTCTTGAATACTTTTATTTTTAGTTCTCCCCATTTAAATTGCAATTCAAGTTCAGTGTTTAATAATAGAACATCTACATATTCAGTTTTTGACATCACAAAGCTCTGCCTATAAATCTATTAATTGAAATGCAGCTGAAATTTTTAAATAGGGTGGAAGATCATTGTTGTTGTGGGTTACTTGCAGACCTTCCAAAAGGTAATATAATTTTTCTTTTATCTTAAGATATATAGTGGAAATTTCTCTTGAATTCTACTTTTCCTTGTTTACTGAGGTCCTTTCATTGCCCTTTTTTGCTCAATTAGTTTCTTGTTTGTCTTTTGCATAATAGTTTTAATTTCTCTGACAGTCTTGCTGTAGTGAATGCCTGTCTGCCTTTGCAGTGATAACCAAGCCTCATTAATCACAGGATTGACAGAAGCTCAACCAACAGAGACATGTTGGCTCTGGTGGCAAGGTCAATTAGGTTCAGGAGCAGTAGTTAGAGAGACTACGTACATTTTCTATTTTAAATCCCAAACACTAAGGCCACAACATCGTATCCATTTATAAACAGCTGGCAATCACTTTAGATCTGTAATTTGCCAGCTTCAATAGTCGTACTTTAAAGGTACACAAATAGTTTTCTTTTCTTGATAACTAACTCCTTGTGAAACAGCTCAGTAATACTGAACTATATTGTATTATTTTTATCCTGCTTTCTTCTAACTAAATACTTTATATCTCTGACTACCTACGAACAATGCAACAGTTTATAAGGTGTTTAGTACGATGCGTTGCTTTTCTTTTAGTCATTGTGTTGCTTTCCACTCTTAGTTTTTAGTCATGTTCCAGTGAAATCTTGGTACGCCTCATTTGAACAGAGAAACGTCTTTTACAAAGGTTAAAAAGTTGCATCTGGTATGTGTGGTGACCTGAGAGACCAGGGGGTCAGATTTAAGCAAACATGACGGCCAACATCTGCTGCGGTCTGTGTCTTGAAGCAAAACTGAATTCCTGCCAGGTCCAAATATTCTTGTCAGTGTGTGACATTTTTAGCTGAAAGAAAGTGTCACACAAGTCTTTTTTTTTTTTTCAAGGTGAAACAGCCTCTTTCATTTCTGAAATGTTATTTTTCTTTAAACCGTCTGATTTCTTTTAAGAATAGTTGGTTAAGCTCAGCCAGGCAAACTAACTAATGACTCATCGTTTGGACATAACGACTCAAGTCTGTTGCAGTGTGGTGGAGATCGCCGAGAGGTTAACCATCACATGACTCTGGTATGTAAACATCAACAGTGGTTAAGTGTCTTTCTTTCCTGACTGTATCCATTTAACAAGAATTACCAGCTGTTAAAAGGAGTGTGATGTAAACATTATGTAAATAAGCAACGTTATTGAAAGCTCCAACTGCACATTTAGGATGGACGTATAAATCAGAAGATATTCTAAAAACAACCTAATTATTTACAAATGAAGATGCATTTGTCACTGAGGAAATAAGCACAGCTTTTAGCTCAATGGAAGAGGATTTTCACTAAATCCACATCTATGCATTTTCCCTGTGGTACAAAACTTAGTACACTGTTGGGCCGCAAATTCAGTGCTTTTTTTAAACCTTTTTTTGGAAGAATGGTAGAAAGAAAACTGCTTTCCTGCAGAGAGCAAGATTAAAAAATGCTAATAAACAGCTGCACAGGATGTTTTGGTAATAAAACAAATGTTGCTTTAAAATAATGGAAAAAAAAATCAGATCAAATGAGTTAATGGTGCAAAACAAAAAGTTATTTATATCCAGATACTCAACATAATATAGTTTGTTGACTTTGCTGGCCATTTACACCTAACTTGGAAGTTACTACACCAACATTTCAAGTTTTAACTGTCTTACCAATTTTAACTAAATATATCCTGTGTAGAGTTGGACAGTTCCAGAGATTAGAGGAATCGTATTAAAAAAAAAAAATATATATATATATATATCAACTTAAAGTCTCCCTTTATTATTAATAGCTTGCTGGACTGTCACAGCTCAATGGTTAGTATTATCATCTTCACAAAGCCATAAAAAGCTAAATATTTTAAAACCACATTTTAAAGAATTTTAAATGGTCCAATGTGCCAGGGATTGCCATGCCAATAAGATGGGTTTTTAATGAATGCTGTAAAAGTTCTGGTGTAAAAGCTTAATGTTATAACCGCTTACTTGGTTCCTGGATGGATTGATCATCTGAGAGGTAACCAGGGATCTGGTGTGGGTGGAAGAGAAATTGGTTGTCCAGCGACTGTGAGTAATCAAGGCAAGAAGCTGAGAGGGAAAGTAATGAAGGATCAGTTCAGTCAGGTGTTTCTCCACAGAGAGCAGTGTGATTCAAGGAAACAAGAGGCCTGAAGACATTCACAAAATAATGCCAAGAAAACACATTCCTCAGAAAACTGTTCACAAGAACAACTCAAATCCAGCAACTGGCTGGGAGCAGCAACTGTGGTCAATCATCTGGTGAGAAATGAAACCTCTGCTGTTCCTTTTAAACACCAGTCTGCCTGATGAGGAAATTGCTCCCAGGTGTGCAGGTAGCTGAGGAGAGAACACTCCAGCAAAGATCCTCGCTGACGGAAAGAGCTCACACTCGCACACAAAAAACTCTCGCACACTAGAACCCTGACAAAATCTATCAATAATGCAAACAGGCTTTGTTAAAAAACAACATTCAAGATATTTGTTTTTTCTACTGAAAAACGCATTCCTAAAAAGAGGACTGTTGGATTTAAGAAAAATATGCAATACGATACAAAACTGATTATATTGTATTGAACACGAGGGTGTCAAGGAGAAGTGCTGACAATGCTGATTCATTCCAAGTAGGTGTCATCCACCCGGCAGACATCTAAACATCTGTTTACACATCTCTTCTTTTTTATTCTTTCTGTTTCAAAATATCCCAGTGGTCACTTCAAACATTAACATAATATGGTGTGTTTAGTCATAACACAAAGCACAGGACAACTTATTGTATTTAATCAGTAGGAAAATAATGGGTGTGTCCAAATTCATTGGTCGTCAGCTTACCTGGTGAACTTAGGCTGGGTCCTTCATTGACCACAAACAGGAAGTAAGAAGGTGTGAAATTGGACTCCTCACTTCGGCCTATGTCCACTCACCTAGCAACCATGGCAGTACCAAACACAAGTCCCCTTGTCTTCTAATCTTAGTACATCTTGATGTTTTTCTCTAAACAGGTAAGCATTATGACTCATTAAACCAGTGCACAGAGATTAACAAATTGGAAACATGCGTGGTCATTCAACGGGTAATTCAAGGCCAATGTGAGATGGATATTTTCAAATGATCCACATTACTTGCTGTGTTTAATGAAGCAAAGCCACCAGGCTATTTCAGACAGTCTAATTCAAGTGTGCTGCCGCACATGATCACCCTTTTAATCATGAAGGTGCACTTAAGCCTCAAGTGCTCTCATTCTTTTTTCTGCATGCCTGCACACACCCAAATCTGCTGCAGCTCATTGCCACGGCTCCTGCTGCAGATGCCGGTATTTCAGAAGCCTTACTTTGAATTTAGCACATCTTACTTTCCATGTCTAACCTCTTTCTTGGGGGAAAACCACTAGTGTCCATACATCCTGCTGAGTTAAGCACAATGCTTTTTTTTTTTACAGGGACAAGATCAAAGACTTGTCAAACATCCTATAAGGCAGTTATTTGCATAAATGTCTGTTATGGTTCACATGCTGATTTTAATGCTCCAGGCATGACAAAAAATTTTAGGCACGCAACCCTCACATGTAATTCCAATTTGCTTGAATGTTATATTTATAGGCTTTAATTGGTAGAAAAAGTACAGTAATTACTGGAAAGCTTGACCAAGTTTCCAGCATTGGTTACTGGATGTCCAACTTGACAAATGGATGGTAAAATTACAGCCCACGGTTTATTGTGTTCACAAACCCAAATCAATTATTCCACAAACAATGGATAGACTGTAAATCCTCCATTTTCACATTCCTGATAATCACATAATTCAACTAAATCAAATAAAAGCTACTGCCTATAAAGCTTTAAACAAGTATTTCTTTGTATCTGTCTGTGGTTTCATTGATTATAATGTGATTTTTTTCCCCAAACTTTTCCTAGAGGAGGAATCCAGCCCACATGTCAGACTGGGGGAAATCTTCTCCCGTATCTCATTCTGTTTCTCAATGGTGAGAAAAAACATAGAAGTTTTCATGCTCAGTGATAAAAGATAAATAAGGGGTATTTGTGCAAATATAAATCAAATCAGATGCTTAAAGCAAAATAAATCAACTTAGAAACCACAAATGTATTGAGGATCTTAGGAATCCTGTTTACTAAAATGTACATTTAGTGATTATGTATTTAGCAGCGCATTTATCTGTATATGCTTTTTCGTGAGAGGCACATTAGCAAGACTTTGTTAGAGGAAATGCAAATGTTCATGTTATACTGTTTCTTCATCCATGATCACATCACCTTGCCATAGAATGAAAGACTATGCCAAGGGCCTGAAGAAGATTAAAACTGTCCAGTCGGATTTCATTGTATATAATTAACCGAAGGCCAGAAAGCCTAACTAACGAGGGGTAAATAAATCAGACAACACACATTTTCAACTTGAAGACCAAAAATTTAAAATGGGATGCACATAGAGCGCTGCAAAAATAGTATGCAAGTATTTGGTACTTTAAAGATTTCTATTATTTCTATTATTTTTCTCACATTTAAATGTTTAGGTAAGGTTTTATATCAGACAAAGATAGCATGCGTGGAGTTAAATGTGAGGTAATTTTTAAATAATTAGTGAATAGCGACTAAGCTTTTCAAACTAACTTTCTCAAAAAGTAATCTGCATCCAGGAATAATAACCAGCATTGACTTGACTCTGTCTAAAACATTGACATTGTGAGTATGAATGTCAATCTGATATGCATATACCAGAAATCTGCAGGAGATCACTAATTGCTCAATAGGTCCTTTAGATGCACATTCAAGTCAGATAGCCTACTCCAGAAGTTAGACTGCTAATAAAACACGAAACACTACCACGCATGTTAGATGAGCCAGCAAAACTTAAGCAGTGTGCCCCCCGTGAGTGTCTTTCTGTGAAAATCCCTACATTTTAAAATGGTAGATTACCTCTAAGAAACAACAATAGCTGTGCCATAAGTTTGATTTGATTTTAGTTTTGAATTTAGTTATCTTGTAAAGTGTCTGGAGGTGATGTGTTGTTAATTTACACTATATCTGTCAGCATGAGTCTTTTTCTAGTCACTTCCCCCGGTGTCCAGTGGGGGTCACCAGTCTTCTGATACTGGAGCTTCCTCCACAGGTGCGCCCGGTTACCTCTGACGAGCTGGGGCCGTATAAAAGGAGTGGTGAACCAGCTACTCGACGCCTGAGTATTAACTACTACTGGTAAAACGATCCTCAGTGCCCCAGTGTTATAGCTTTCATTCTATCCAGTGTTTCTAGAGTTTTTGCTCCTGTAGTCTCTTGTCGTTTTCCTGTAGTCTAGTGTTTTTTGCTAGTAACCATTGTGTCTCCAACCCAGGTCACCTCTTGTCATCTTACGAAACCTACCAACTAATTCCTCTCTGGCTTCTCTCATCACCTGGTTCTAACTCCTCTTGGCTAAGCTCGATCTGTCCGCTCCAGTAACCATCATCCGCTGCTCTGACCTCCTCTGGATCTAACTTCATCATACCCACTGGAAAAGACTCCCCGCTTACTCCTCCCTGGCGACTCCATCTACTCCACAAAGTAAGATCGTTCCCATCAGTTTCATTCACTTACACTCGACTGTTCTCACCTCTTCTGTCCTCACGCTCGGAGGCTCCCGGTCTCCCACGTTGCCGACGTCCTCAGTTCCCTGCCGTTTCCTGTTGCCCCGCTGTTTCCCGAGTCTCGCCGACGTCCTCGGTTTTCCTGCCGTTTCCTGTTGCCGAACATCCTGAATTCCCTTCCTCAAATATACAAAAATAAATCATTGTAATATCTCCTGAGAGTTCTTTGTTTATGTGGGTCCGAAGACTAAACCGCAGCATTACAATATGCATAAATTGCATTGAATTAAAATCTTTTGTTTTTTTAAATATTTGTAAAAGGTTCAGTTCTTTATTTCTAAACTGAAAACTTTTCTTTACAAAGTTTCTGCAAATGTAAAGCAGCATCATTTAAACTCCCTGAGGAGTCTGTAATCTCCCTACATCATTTACCATTATTACCAACTGTGAAAAACTATTGACATTGGCCTCTTTGTGTTAATCATAAGTAGGACAAGTGGCATAATGTTTCTTTTTTTTCCCTGCAGACCCCTGCCTGAGCTTGATTATAGGTGTAAGATTTTAAGATTATATATTGAACACTGATTTCTGCTGCAGTAAAACAAAAATTCATTTGTTTACATATATCTCCTCCTCTACAAGACATCAATATAATCTTAACATATTCTACATGTTTTTAATGTGTCAAAGCTATTCGGGCCTTGGGTTTAAGTTAAGACGTGACATTTGAACAAAAGCAGACTAAAATGAACAAACTTCTTCCCCCACATTTTAGGATTTTTCCCCTTCTCCAGTCACACTGTTTTGTTCCATTTTCAGCTCTATTACTCTAATTGTTACGGCACATTACCTTTACCCATACAGCACTTCACTGCCAAAAACAAGAGATCCCAGGGAGGATTGGTTTTCATCCTATATTACATTTAATTTCCACAATTAAATTGGGAGGAACTTTGGTTTGGCATACAGCTGTTGTTATTTCAGTAGAATAAGCAGTCGAGTTTTGTGTGAAACTGTATACTGAGCCTTTATGTGAGAGACATGATATATGGGGCAATACAAAACATGGCTTTGTGTATTTACATGCATAAAACGCAAAGTGCAGTGACGGCACACCTGGAGCATATGTATGACAGCATAGAACACTAACAGTGTGTCTTTGCACACTGTCCAGGTATATATGCAGAGTTTTGTGGATCAGTATTTGTCCTAATTTTGCAAGTTTAAGTATGTGGATTCTAGGCTGGAGTCTTTTACTCCCTGTACTTTATTGAGAACGGAAGCACAGTGTCATTTATAGTTTAAGCCAAATAAAAGGAAACGTAATTATACATATTATTGCATATTCTTTGGATTTATAAAGCAGGAACCTGTCATAATTTGTGTATTTCCTTTTTGTTTTACCATTCCTGCCTGTTATGAACAAGCAGAACCAAAGTACAGTAGCAATCATTCTGACGATTAAACTTAGGACGCTGTGTGGGGAAGCTGACAGACTAAACAATAAGGCAAACAGGGGGTATCTTGAAATTGTAATAAAAAAACTAAAAAATAAAGGTTGCTAAATTGCCATGAGAATTGAAAAAACTTTGAATAATATTTTCTGGAAGTCTCTTCCCATCCTGATTTAGATTCATCCACCTGCAAGTCTTTGTCTGAGGTTTGCAGACCTAACATGCAATAAACAGTAGGAACTTTTTATTAGTGTGCTAAAGGATCTTCCCCTTGGAGGCGGTCTTTCTGATTACCAATACTCTCAAGACCACAGATGTATCTTAGTAACCTAGTCAAGGCACGGATTGTGCGTTTCTAGATGGTTTGTTCGTGGCTTCTGGATTTTAGGGCTCCACTAGAGTATCGTTAGTCAACCATTGTTACTCCGCAAAACCAGTCCAAAAGTATCGTTCCAGTTGCTTAAGTGCAATGAGACAGCTGAGATTCTCCTATTATAAAGAAAGATAGACCATAATTATACAACTTTTATTAAGAAAGATAAACCTCTTGGGTATGTATCTTTAAAGCTTACTGGATGAGTTTGACAGTTTAACGCCTATTTAAAAAGTCCTGCTGCTGTTTTTAGCATCAATTTTATTCGATTAAATAACTGACACATGCCGGATGGATCACTTCACTCCGTGTGGCATTTCTTAAACTTCATTATCCTTCGATTAAAGTTTGCTGCAGTATCTCGACCTGTTATCATGCCTCATCCTACTGCATATTATATACTCACACAGTTGAAATAATTTTCATAATAATTGTCTGTTCTCCGGTCCCTATTTTCAGTTCTCTTACAGGATCATAGCTGAAAACTTACAGTAGTGATTGCATGGGGTATTTACCCATGTATCTTGTATTTGCATTTTAATATAAACTGCATCTGAAGGTTTGAGGAGATTCTGAGTAAGACTTGTATAAGTTAGACATCAAAACAATCCCCACAGTAAAACATGCTGGTGGCAGCATCATGCTTTGGGAATGCTTTTGTTTCCTAAATCGAAATCAAAATACATTTTAAATTGATTAAAAACATTAACAAACAGAGTATGCAACACATATACAGGTCTGGAACTCATGCTGAAACAACTTTATTTATATGTAATTTGCATAGTTTGAGAGATTATTTGGAATTGCCTTTACATCGTTTGTCTTTTGAGCAATCGGTTTTGTGCTGAAGCATAAATCAAAAACATAGATACGATCAGTGTGTGAAACTCCACTTTCTCTCTTCAGCAAAGGGACATGACTGTGTGTGAGTGAATCCTTTAATCGGCATTACTGTCAGTCGGTGGTTTTACGGCAGAAAACAACAGACAGGCCTCCATATTAACTTTGACAGATAATTATTTCATATCAACACTTCATTCAGCTCCACCGAGTCACCTCTAAAAGCTCCAGCTCAGAAATGACACACATCACTTCAGCTGATCGCATGTGAGCCAAGCAGCCTGAAGGCGCAATGTGACACAACGTGAATATGCTCTGTTGTTACTCTCAAGGGACACAAAGACTAAAAATCATCAGAATTTAAAATTACATGTCATTAGATTTCATTGGAATATCCTTGTGGTGACTATAAACTATTATAAATGCATTTAATTTCACTGTTTTTATTTTTTCACTAATTCAATTTTGCATTTATAAAACAAAAAGAGTAACTGAACATCTAAATAATATTAACAGCTTTAAAGGTTATATGTTGCAAAACTAATCAAGGAAATTTATTTGTCAACACATCACATGTGGTACATGAGGTGGGACGAAATTCTAATCCCCCGGTCCAGTTTACACCCTGATAGCAATTTTAAATAATATAATAAATATAAAGAACTATACGAGAAATAGGATTTGACTACACAGAATCTACAATATGGGACTTCCGACATAGCAGCAATGAAAATTCAGAGTGCAAGTTACATATTAAGTGACATTTTAAAGTGTGATATTAAAGTGAACAGTGCCGGTTAAATGAGAAAGTGTTTTTCATTTGTAATTGAGTGTGTTTGAGAGTCTCACAGCTTCAGGAATGAAGCTATTTCTCAGTCTGGTGGTTTTACACTTGATGTTCCGCAGCCTCCTGCCTGAGGGGAGCAGGACAAAAAGTGGGTGTGTGGGGTCCTTCATGATGGCGGAGGCCCTCTTCCTGCATCTGGAGGTGTAAATGTCTGTGGTGCTGGGGAGGCTGACTCCAACAGTCCTCTGTGCAGCCTTCACCACTCTCTGCAGAGCTTTCCTGTCTGCAGAGAGTGGTGAAGGCAGCTTCCATGCCACACGTTGATGCTGGAGCACAAGACGCTCTCCACCACACATCTGTAGAAGGAGGAGAGGACCGAGCTCCCAAGTCCAGCTCTTCTCAACCTCCTGAGAAAGTAGAGCCACTGGTGCGCCTTCCTGACCAGAATGGAAGTGTTGTTGATCCAGGTGAGGTTGTTACTCAGGTGTACACCCAAGTACCTGTAGCTGTTGACCACTTCCACCGCAGATCCTCCCATGTGCACGGGGAGTCTGAAGTCCACAATCATCTCCTTGGTTTTCTTTACATTAATGCAGAGGTTGTTATCTCTGCACCAACCCTCCAGGTGTTCCACCTCCTGCTTGTAGCTGGACTCATCGCTGTTTGTGATGCATCCAACCACTGCTGTGTCATCCGCAAACTTCACAATATGACAGCCTGGATGGATAGGGGAGCTGTCATATGTGAGCAACGTGAACAGGAGGGGGCTCAACACACAGCCCTGAGGGGATCCAGTGCTGAGGGTAATGGGAGGGGAGGACATGTTGTGAATCCTCACAGACTGCAGCCTGTTGGTCAGGAAGTCCAGGACCCAGTTGCAACCCAGTATGGCGTGCATTCTTTGCATAACACTAGGTTACATCGGCTTTCTGTGCAGGAACGAAGATTTTAATGGAACTAAAAATTATATGTTTTACATCAATTAAAGAGTGTTTATTTCTTAATAATAAACATTAATCCTAATATGTGCATCTCTTTCTGTGCATAATGTTCTATGTGAATTAGTAAGCCTTTGCTTTCATTGCTCAAAAAACTTTTCAGAAACTCAACATTCAACTTCTTCTGCTGCATTGCCAGGGGCAGTGTCCCATTAGGTTTTTGCAGGGAATCCATTGAGAGGATAGGTTTGGCTTTGTTTCTGTATTTGTTAAAGGTTATTGTTATTCAATGCACCTTGTAAGAGCTGCACAAATGGATGCAAAGGTGCATCCAAAAATTCACCTTCCAAAATAAAAATGTTACTGTGCATCTTTGAGAGAATAAATGAAACACTTTGCTTTAGATTTATTTTTGAACATCTGACTTTGCACAGACTTTTTTTTTTTTCAACTACAGAAAAAAAAATAGGCATACACTTGCAAATGGACTGTCTGTAAGGGGAATCTCCAGAAGAAGAATTCCAGCATAAAACCAAATTTGCCAGTATTTGAAAATGTTACAGGGATGATGAAGAGTTTTTGCACACATTAAAGATGTGTGCATGCAGTTTCCGGACAAAAAATGTCATACCCAGAAATATATTGGGGTAGTAAACACAGATGTATTGAAGATGAAAAGGAAGAGCAGACCTGCTTTAGGATATGTTTTGAACACAGAATATTTGAAATTCAAAACCGGGACAGAAAACAGAACAAAATAGCCCTTCTAAAGGTGCAATCTGGAACGGGGACCAGAGGTGATTGGCAACGGGAAACCAGAGGATGGGTAGGACGACGTAGGAGACCGGAGACCACTGAGAGGTAAGCAGAGCGGGGTGAGGTGATGCAGGCAGAACGTGAAGAGTATTGGAGAGATCTTACTTGTGAGTTGATTGTTGACCTCAGGAGGAGTAAGTGGTGAGTCCTTCCAGTAAATCCAGAGGTTGGTTGTCCAGGGGGGCGAGCGCAGCAGGTGGAGAGTGGTGGAACGGGCAGACCGAGCTGAACCAGAGGAGCGGCAAAACCAGAGAGTTGCCCGGACGGGAGAGGTTCTTGAATGGTATGTATACTGGAGATGATGGGAACCTGGGAGGAGCACAAGAGATGATGAGGGGCTTAAAAGGGGGAAAAAACAAAGTAACAAAAAAACAATAGTAACTATTAAATTAGAAAACTAGAGGGATCAAAAAGCAACTGGAAGAACTGGAAACTAGAGACAAACTTGAGAGACTAAAACTAGAAAACACAGAAAATATTTAACTAGACAGCAGGTAATCACTAGCAACTTAGTGTGGCACTGAGAGCAAGAGGGTTACCAGAAGCAACTAATACTCAGGCGATGAGTAGTTGTTCCACCGCTCTTTTTAACTGGTCCAGCTCGTCATTGCCCATTGGATCCACCTGGTCTGGTGAGCAGGTGCACCGGCAGCGATGCCCCAGTGGACAACCTGAAAAGTACACTGAAAGGACCCAAACTGACTTTTTTTTTTTTTAAATATGTGTTGTTCCATTATCTTTTTCTTTTCCTTTTTTTCTATTAAAACATTTCTAAGGGCCCAGATTCAAACACACAAATAACACTTTTAAAAAGATCTGCTAATAAAACTTACCTCTATGCTATAAAACGCCGTCAGCACATATTACAAATTTCGGTCTTTATCAACTAAACAATCTAATGAGCCAAATAATCCAGAGGTTAAAAACATAATTAGGGTCAAGCTTGTGCTTCTCTCTACCAATTTTGCATAACGTCAAGTTAATTCAAGCACA
The DNA here is from genome assembly GCA_032876305.1 of Orestias chungarensis. NCBI lineage: Eukaryota > Metazoa > Chordata > Actinopteri > Cyprinodontiformes > Cyprinodontidae > Orestias > Orestias chungarensis. The sequence continues at coordinate 621,808 of JAVLVB010000479.1, read as the reverse complement.
GCTGTATATTCTTTAAGACACTGGATTCTATGTTTGAAAGACAGGTGGTAACTTAGAAGCATTAACAGTACATTTATTACCACATAAGAGCCACTTGTTAGAAGAAGGAAATTTTAAGCAGCGATAGCGACAGCTATACCCCTCTAAAATCCCCAAAACATTTGCAATAAGTTTGGGTCAGTGTTATTTCACAGCAGCATCAAGAGCTAAGAATGGTATTTTTTCTTTGCTGATAAAAGCTTAACTTAGCAGGATGCATGAACTATAAACTCAAAATGTAATCCCTTTTTACATTAGTTTGCCAATTCAGACTGTTCACTATATTATTTGACATGTTACAGCTGTCCAAACACAATTTGTTTATTAAAATTGAAATTTAAACGATCTTAACTTTCTTTTAGGCAAAAAACTGATTTACACTTTATTCGTTTTAACCTGATCCATGCTTTTCAGCATTTTACCATCCTAACACACATGTTATATAATCAATTAAGTAAGGAAGTTTCTAACAGGTAAAGGAAAATGATAGGAGAGCAGGAAAGGTGAGGCTTAAGGGAAGACAGGTGTCTGAGTTTACACCAAAGACAAATAAACAAGCAAAAACCTTTGATTTATTTTTACATATTAGAAAACTAAAATAACTTCAGGAGAACTTTAGAAACCCACTGAGTAAGAATTTGTTCATTGTTAACATGTCTTCCATTAAGAAATTGAATATGTCATGTTTGTAGGACTGTCTTTTAAATGTGCCATTATATATTGATAAACATAAAAATCAAACATACATACTGGATGGAAAAAATTATAATAAAAATAATGATAAAAGTAAAATACTGCCTAAATAAAAAAAATATATATAAAATAATTAAAATACTTAAAATATCAAAGCAAGACGTGTATCTTTAGAAATATTAAAGTAAAACAATGAGTAAAAACGAACACTTTAAAAACCAGTGATAAGAAATTACCATACTTCAACTAGGACCTATTTAAGAACACAATTGTTTAGTAAAACCTCAGTTTTTTAAAGCTGTATCTCAAATTAAAACAATCCTTCTGTTGTATATTAAAGTGGAGATATATAATCATAATGTATAACAACATGTTTGGTGAAACCAATCATAGCATTTAAGTAAAACAACTCTAGCATGATGGTTGACTTTTAGGGTTTATTTTGCAGCCACAGAAACTCATAAACTCCTTTGCATATCCAACTGTTCTGGAGTCATCTGTAAAGGTCCTCTTTCTGACAGTTAAAGCTTTGTCCTATATGAGTCATTCAAACCCTGAAGTTATCTTGGGAAGGTTAGCGTGTAAAATGTTTTATCATGTCAAGGTGAAACTTTACTTTGGTCACCATTGTAGCTCATACGGAAATCCTTTCTCCCTTAAACAGTAAGTCTGTATCACAATCCTTGTATTTCTGGGAAAACTAGACCACTGCTGCAGATACAGGATAATAATAACCGGCACCAGAAATCTTCTGGGTCTCATCATCACCTGAACTTTGTTTGTCTTTGTTAGCTACTTCTCTGACTCTTATAACATAATGAAGATTTCGATGTTTCCTGCTGTTGTTTTTTTTCCTTTCACAAAATGAACGCTGTTACACCTCATTATCTCTTTTTCTCCCTGCTGAGGGTTGTCCTACTCTAAAAGAGAAAAAAAGATGTGTAGAGGGCGCCTGCGCATGGGGGAGTAATTAGAAATTTGAATAAATGACATGTTGCTAGAATCCTGACGTGTGTTTGATAAAAATAGAAAAATCCGTCACTGTCTGGGTCTTCTGGGGCAAAACTTTTGACATTTAATAATCATTATCTCAGAGGGCACAATCTGAAATAAGTTCCGGCTTCATTTTACTGGGGAGTTTTGAACTGTGGTAACATTAGGGTGCGTCATCTGTGTCTAAACATAACTGCTGTTTTCACTAATTAGGAGGGAAAAGATAGTGTAACTCATTGGTAAACAAGAAAGGACATATAAAAAAAATGTTGACTTTTTTTAGAGTTAGAAATGTTGCTACTAAAACTTTATTGTATCCTTATAATCCTCTGGTGACTCATTACCGTTATAAATGTCCTCATGTATTCTCCTTCAGTTTTATTCAGCACCAATATGATGCAAAGTCGCTGCTCCACAAGCACGTATTTGGCTGCGAAAATCCTCTCTAATTGAGTCATCTTTAATTTTTGTCCAACACTCCAAAAAAGATTGACAAAGGGATATGTGAGAATTTATCATTTCCAGTGAGAAGATGGGATAATCACTTGCAACTATGGTGCAATCCATCACTTCAGTATGTAGCTCTTTTTTTATGTTATCTCCTTTTCGGCACATTTCTGTTTAATCTTCTCCTCCCCTTTGCTTTGAGGATAATAATGTTGTCTCTAGGTGATATAACAGCCATTTAAAATGTCTGAAAGGAAGTTGTAAAAAATCCCATCTTCACTGACTGACATGCATATTGCTGCTTGGTTGACATCCTAGGAGTTAAAACACAATAAAATTAGGATTAAATGTAGTGAAGGGAGCTGGGTTTGGAGCTTTCATGAGGTAAAAAGTACATGTCTGTATACTTGAACAGTAAGTAACCTTAAATTTAAAGTTTATTATTGTAATTTAATGTGCCTTGCAGTCGATCAATTTAGGCTCAAGTGTGGGGACAGAGGGGTTCAGCAAAAACATGACTGCCCCTAGCCTGTGTCTGTTTAGTGGTGGTGTGTGTTAGACTGACTAATACAATGCACCAGCCATGGATACAGCTTGAAGTCATTTGATGCCTTCCAATCTGCCTTAATTGTTTGTTTCATAGATTCAGACGGTGTCTGACACATTTCCCTGACAAATTTGTCTAGTATTGACACGATAGCCTCATGCACCTGCTGCTAATTTGCAGCTGCTACAAAAATAATGCAAATCTGCTGTTCCATGATATGTTAAGGTCCTGTGTTGGATTAAGATCTAGTGAGAAGAAGCCATCTGAGGACAGCGCAAAGACTTCATTTAGGAAACCTTTTTGAGATGATTTGATGTCTATGATAAATTACAGGGGTTGGACAATGAAACTGATACACATGGTTTTAGACCACATTGATTTATTAGTATGGTGTTGGGCCTCCTTTTGCGGCCAACTCGTTTTGGGAACATAAAAGTCCTGCACCATGGTCAGAGGGATTTTAAGCCATTCTTCTTGTAGGATAGTGGCCCGGTCACGATTTGATGCTGGTGGAGAAACACGTTTCCTGATTTTCTCCTCCAAAACACCCTAAAGTGGCTCAATAATATTTAGATCTGGTGACTGTCCAGCTATGGGAGATGTTCAACTGTTCAACTTTCATGTTCATCAAACCAATCTTTTACCAGTCTTGCTGTGTGAATTGGTGCATTTTCATCTTGGTACACAGCACCGCCTTCAGGATACAATGTTTGAACCATTGGATGCACATGGTTCTCCAGAATGGTTCGTTAGTCCTTGGCAGTGACGCACTCGTCTGGCACAAGTATTGGGCCAAGGGAATACCATGATATGGCAGCCCAAACCATCAGTGATCCACCCCAATCTTCCCTCTGGGCATGCAACAGTCTGGATGGTACGCTTCTTTGGGGCTTCTACACAATGTAACTCTCCCAGATGTGGGGAAACAGTAAAGGTGGACTTACTAGATAACAATACATGTTTCACATTGTCCACAGCCCAAGATTTGTGCTCCTTGCACCATTGAAACCCACGTTTGGCATTGGCACGAGTGACCAAAGGTCAGTTTTGCTGGAAACAGGAGAGCTGAGGTGCACATTTAATTCTGCAGTGATTTGGGCAACTGGGGTTTTATGTTTTTCAGATACAATCCAGGTTAGGACCCGAACATACCTTTCAGACTGTATCCTCTTGCGTCCACAGTTAATCCTGTTAGATGTGGTTCTTCCTTCTTGGTGATATGCTGACATTTCCGGAATACTGTGCCTCTTGATACATCACAAAGACTCGCTGTCTTGGTCACAGATGTGCCAGCAAGACATGCACCGACAAGTTGTCCTCTTTTGAACTCTGGTATGTTGGCCATAATGTGGTTTGCACTGTAATATTTTGAGCAAAACTGTGCTATTACCCTGCTAAGTGGACCTTCACACTCTGCTCTTACTGGTGCAATGTGCAATTAATGAAGACTGGCCACCAGGCTGGTTCAATTTACCCATTAAATCCACACTCAAATGATATGTGTTTCAGTTTTACTGTCCAACCCCTGTATATTGTCATATCTTATAACAGACAAAAGTAAATGGGGAGTCTGTGGTATGAAAAGGTGTATAAGATCAACGAAACTAAGATAGTCCATGGAGTAAACAATTCCCATAGAACAAACAGGAACAAATAAAAACTCAAGGACAGATAATCTGTTGAAACGGACTGAATATATAAAGTCCCTGCTCAGTGAAAGGTCTGTCACTATGACTACAGAGGTTGGGCTTTAATTTAAATCTTCATTGGGTGTTTAAAGTACGTAAACCCTTACTGCGAGGAGCCGAAAGCGAAGGCTGAAAGAAAAGAAGGTTTATCTTGTCCTCTGAGAGTCCACATGAGTCATTCTTTACCAGCAAACAAAGCTGCAGGTGAATATTGAAGAATCAAGGGCATGAGACACATTTCACAAAAGGGGATAACCCTACAAACACTTGTCGTTCTCCAAGTATGCGCCCCGATACTCAACCAGACATCATATGTTTATAAGAAACTTTCTCCCTACTACTTAACCATAAAATATCATAGATCACATCAACAAGCGGATGGTACATGATCTTTCTGCAGGCATCTCTCATTATGGAAATATACTAAATATATTCTATTCAGTTTATTTATAAAGCACTAATTAACAGCAAATGTGACTTTATAAGTAAGCTTAAACAATAGCTGATCAGGTCATTGCCATTGCAGTTGTTCCTTGCACTAACCATAGCAACCTGCAGTATAATGAGCATTAGTACGTGCATCCATCTGCCATGAGTTATCGAATATTATGAGCTAGACTTTCTTCATTTTTTTCTGTAGTTAGGTTTCTACTTTTAATGTTGTCTTACGATTCATAGTTCACTTTGTTTATCTAAAGCCACAAGAAAGAGAAATGGAAGAATTGACAATGAGCTTTATTTACCCATTGTTTATGGTCACACTTGCCGTTTGACCTTTTGTTCTTTAGCATTCCAGTTTACATGTGTGCAGCTATCAATCAAACGCCAGCAGCTAAAACTGAGCCCTATCTTGCTGCAGCAGGGACCTGGCATCAGAGAACGAAGGCTGGCTTTGGGTTCATAGCCCGCTCCTATGTCTGAAGGCTCACCAGCTTGGAATTGCTTCATTCACTGCACATAATAATTGTTATCAACATTCTACAGATAACCTCAGTTCTCACTGAGCACATTGAGGAGAAAGGGGAAAAAAATACAGAAAGAACGGAATACAATAATTAAAGAGGTTCTGCTGTATGTACAGGTCTCAGACACATCCATCCTGCTCTTGTTTCTTTAATTAAATTTGACTTTAATATCTACACTCAGATCATACTGACTCCAGAGGCTGTACATCCCCAGCGGGCTCACCATGGGTGAAATTAGACCATCAGTCTAATTTAACAGCTTTTGCTGCCGTTGAATTTACTTGGCACTCACTCTGTGGAGTCTGCTCCTTCAAAACTCCCACCATATTTGTTTTCTGAAAGGAGAGGCAGTTAATATAGTTTGAATTTTGCATATTTGATCCAGCAGTAACAAAATCACTAGGATATATTATGGGAAAGCATCAAGTAATAAAAGGGAATCCACATAGCTTTGAAATTTTAGAACAATGAACTTCACTTGGAAAAATGAATGAACTTAAAAGATCAACTGAAATTTTCATGTTTATCATAGCATTCTAGTGTTTTTTTAAACATCTTCAAAGATCGTTCTGATTTCTAAATAATAAAGATTTAATCAAGATTATTGTTCAGTATTCTAAAGATCTTGAAAAATGTTGGTGTAATTTAGAAATATTTATTTTAATGTTTCTTTTGTTGATATTATTCAGCTTAAAATATTATTGGTTTTACATACAGGCAGATTTACTTACTTATAGGTTTCACTCCAGTATGAGTCGACAACTTTATATTTAGCCAACAGGCAAATTTTTATCCATTCTTCGTGAGAGGTTAATACGTGGGGCAATGTGCCACCCACTCCCCCAATGGCGCCCTGGGAAAATACACATATTGTCTGAATGGATCGCTGTCAGTAGCTTCCCAAGCTAAATTGAGATTGACTGAACTGAACCAATAGAGGACGACGCCAAACAAGTAACACAACCTTTATTATATATGTACATAATGTTTTTGTTTCAGCAGCTCATTTGAGGTTTTCCTGGGCCTCATTTATGTGCAAGCTACTAAAAAGCTACAGTGCAGAGGTCATAGTGCATTTTTCATTTTCAAGCAACGTTTTATTCTTTTATGTTCTACATTGTTGTATCCTAGCAGTTTTCTTCTCTCTAAGCCGCTTTTTTGATCACTGAGATTACCTAGCGTTTCAGCTGCTGTCCAGTACAGTGTCTATAGAGAGCAGTGGGTGTGCTAATGAGCTTAAATAGACTATAATCATCAAACACCCTTTTTTTTTCACAAAGAAGATCTGCCTAAAGAAAGATCTCAACTGCACCAAAAAGGGTCTTAAAATAGAAATGAATGAGAGTGCTAAAATTAAATCAGAGAAGCCACAGAGAATGGCATCAGCAGCTTGATAAATGCCCGCCAATTTACTGTTTGATTTATATAAAAAAGAAATATATTTTTCTCTTTCATTGTTCTGTATCGTCTCAATTGTGATGTATGATTGCAGGCGCACTCAGGCATGAACGGTGTGAAGCCTGAAAAGCCAAAGCACAGAATTACCGTCCCTGCAGTCCCATCAAATTGACACCAATCTTTAATTCTCCAGGGCTTAGTCAATATTTATCCCTAATAGGTCAGAGCATTGATTTGGCCTGAAAAGATTTTCCATGGCTCTTTGAGCCTTCAGGGCTGAGAGAATGAAATGCTCACATGGACACCTTGTACACTTAAAGTACACATTAAAAGAGCCATTATATAACCACATTTGATGGATGTGTAATATGATGACTGTCATTAAATTAAATCTAAAGCTTAATGAGTTTTATTTATGCACTAATCTGTAGAAAAATAAGGCTTTATAAGTCAATTGTTTTAGTAATAAACAGAAAGTGTATGATGTATCATTTAGTTAGCTTACTCATTTATTTGTTTATTTGCAAGGCAATAAAATTATGGCAATCATAATAAATATCTAGACAGGTTTGAGGGATAAAAAGCCAGTATTTTTCAGTCTTATTGTACCTTTTTCATTACCGCCACTCTGTTTTATGTGATTTCCAGCTGCATCTCTCATTAAAATAAAATAAAATATAAAGAAATAAACTACCATACCTTGGAAATCAATCAATCAAATCAGATTAAAACTACTTTATTTATCCCAAATGGAAAATAAATAAACTGTTGTGAGAAAAAGATTAAGTCAAGTCAAAGTGACATCATAGAGTTAATCTAAAAACAGAAATAATATTTAAACTCATGATAAACCTGACAAAATATTCAATAGGATTCCTTTTAATTAAAAAAAACAATTGTTTAAATAAAGCTAGGTAGGTCCTTCTTTCAATAACCCTGCAGCCCTATTCTCATCCCTAAAAAATATAAAGCAAATCTATGTTGATCTTTGTAAGTCAAGACATGGATGAACTTTTTCATGTCTACATCAAGTGCATTAGTATCATAGTAGCCTCTATTTATTTGGAACTGAACAGGAGAAAGGCGAGGGAAGTGTAAGACATGCAAAAACTTGGGTTTCGTTCGCACGGTTGTGAACCAAACCTGGGACAGCTGCATTGAGGACTGCAGCCTACTGTACATGTAAGAATGCTACGGTCCTCAACATTGCTGACCCAATAATATATTCTAACGCTGTGGAAATATTAAAAGTTGTACAAAAAAAATACACAAAGTTCACAGAAATATAACCTATTAGAAGACATTCACATGCTTTTTTGTAAAGGATACCAGGAAAAAAAGTATTTTTTGTCTCAGCATCTTATAAATAGGTTTAGTTTGCTCGTTTAGATTTACACTTTAGCTAGAATGATGTGCTTTAGTACACTCAAATCAAGTTTGAGGTATTCAGTTACAAACTCTAGGTGGGTTTTAGCGAAAGTACTTCATGCCAACTCTTAAACATAAAAGTTTAAGAGTAAAGTAAAGTTGCCATTTTTCCTTAGTACAATTCCTAATAAAATCTGCAGGACTACTTGTGGAATGTTAATATCTCATCTCTGGGTTATTCAAAAAGGCCAAATCAACACCAAAATGGTTCATCTGACATGTAATGAACCATCTTCTAAATGCCATCTCAGGAGTATGACAGAGACAGCTTTAAAACTGTCAAACATTATAGGAGAAGAATACATTTTGTCATATTGGCCAAAGGAGTTGTGCAAATGATTCTGTGAAATATTTGTCATCCACAAGATTAGATCCAAAAATAATTGTTTCTTAAATTTAGATATTATTTGAATTGTGCTACTACAATAACACACTAATTTCCTCCAAAGGCTGTTTGAATGTTTTTTCTCTCAGTGTTTTTTTATACAATGTGTGTTTTATCAGTTTCGATAATCAGGCTTTAATATTGAGCACCATATCCGGGACATCCGTGAAATACATCTGCCATATCTTTCTCAGCAATCAGCAAATGAACCTTACTGATTAGGCAATTTGTGCACCATACATGTACCAGATGTTTAGAGACAGTGTCCCACCAGTCTGTCCTTTGCCTCTAGTACAATGAATATACGAACAAGGGCATGTTGGACATGCAAGCTCACTGAGCCACAAAACCATCTGGCTCCCTATGATCCACATCCAAATGCACCAGTCTGTTTACTGAGACCTACCACGGTTCAAATCAAATGCAAAACCCAACAACAAGTCGGGATCATTTTATGGGAAAAAAGAGCAAAATTGGCCACAGTCCTGCAGATGGCAGCTCATAACTGCAAAGGTTAGATCAAAGGTTCACAGATTCAGGAATATATAGAGCTTGACAGATATATGGATGGGAGCTTTTCCTTTCTCTGAAATGATGCCAAATCTGCATGCAAAATATAATTTACATCTCATCCCTGGTTTTGCAGTGTTAGGGACATTCCAGAAGTGCATGAGGAATATAATGTATGCATTGACATCCTGCAATAAATGGTCATTTATCTACAGAGTTGCACCCAAAAAATTTTTTTAACTAAGCTGCCAATTGCACAGTTTTTGAAAAGTGTAAATAAATAAGGTTGTAAAAAATTCTAACTAAAACAGAAGAAATACAAGCAGGGTTGTTTGAATTCCAGGTCCCTACATACTCCAAAATAATGAGTCACAGTTGAAAGATGAGCATAGACCTTTAAAATTTGTTAACTATCTGAATTTTTGACAAAATGCATGACTTAAAAGGACTTTTCTACGATACTGTCATGTTTCAACAAAGATAAGCCAGAATCAACAAAGGAAAAATAGACTAAAACAAAGGGTCTGCAAAGCTACTGTTTGATTCATTTTCTAATCCTCACATGGTAATAAGTTATTTTTCATTGCTGAACAAACAGAGTAGGAAACGTGAGTGGTGAAAAATGGATTTTGTCCAAACAGTTGCAGGATTTTCCCAGTAATAGGAACGCCAGTTGAGGTGATTCCAGCATCTGGTAGGGATTCTTTTGAGATGACTCCCAGGGGAGGTGTTTTAAATATGTCCCAATGAGAGGAGCCCTTAGGGCATAACACATACACACTGGAGAAATTATGTCCTATGGCGGGCTTGGGAATGCCAATCAGGAAGAGTGGGATGCAGCTATGGAGACAGATGTTTGGGAATCTTTGCTGACACTTTTGCCTTGCTGGCTCTGGATCCAAGTTTATAAGAAAATGTATTCAAATTATTTCTTAACCACAAAAGATTTTGTCTAACATAGATAATAATCCATCCATCTATCTAACCCTAACCACATCCCAATTCCCTGAATTTTTAAAGCATCTACAAACTACAATGAGCCCAGAGCTCAGCCTGAACCACTAAGAAAGTTAAACAGTGCACTATATCATAAAATTGTACTAAACACAGTTAAATCCATTTTAGTTTATTCAATTGCACAATTACATCTGCCACGCATAGAGTTTGGTTTATTATTCAAATTCTGTCCAATGAAACCTAGCAGATTCCATCGAGTCATTGACTTGCAGCTTTTACTCTTCTTAGACTAGCATCCAGCAAAAGTAGACAATCGCTTGCTTTGTGTCATTGACTTTATAGCAGCTTGGGATATAGTGACAGTGAGGAAGTAAAAACACCCCTTTTAAAGCAGAACCTGGCTCAGTGTGTGCAGTCCTCAGCAAGAACTGAGAGGAGGTTTTGACAAAAAAACATAAGAACTGATGGGAAAGTTATTTTTCCGGTAAAGAATAGTAAAAGGTTGCTATATATATATATTTATATATGGGCATACATCTGCTTTCCTAAAGGGTTCTGTCCAATAAAATCAGGAGACTGTTCTGTTAAACGCTCAGTGTTCCAGCAGCCTGGTGACTCACAGCTGACGGGGGAGCTGCAGTGACATTTATGGTTCAGACGAAAGCAGAGCCCGATAGAAAAAATGTAAGGTCGGTCCGCTCGATTAATTGACTTTAGTCTCAACCAACTCATGGGCACCAAGATTGATGTGTTGTTCTGAGTTTTTCCTGTGGAAATGCCCCAACTAGACTCTCCTGGTTCATTTTTGTGAATGCGTGTGTTTGTGGTCGGTGTCTGGATTTATTCATTCTGGATAACTGCTGTTCACTCATTTTTTGTGGAAATTCACATGCAGACGACATTTTTGTTGTTTTGTACAGATTGACACTTTTGCTTGCTCTGCTAAATCCAAGTAAAATATGTGTTTCATCTCAAGTTACAGGAAATAATTTAGCTTGAAACGGACAGAAAAAAGGAGATTTGGACATTACACAAGTAATTTTAAACCTGTACTTTTAAAGGTTTCAATACCTGATGACAAAAGACTACTTGCGGCCTAACACAATTTTGCAGACCACAAATCATCTTGGGTGGCCCACAAAGCAAAAACAACCCAGCTATCAGCAAGCCTGATGCTATGGATCACTGTAAATAGTTTGATTGGCTTGCATCTTATTCCTTCCCCTGTCAAGGTGGAAGATAAATGAGTGTTCACCCGCCACATACAAAAAGCTGACTTTAATGCAACCGCTTCCTAATGCAACAAAATCTGAAATGCAGTTGTAGAATAAAGTCACTTATTTAAGTGAGAGAATACCTAACTTTACTCAACAAGGTTTTTAGTCTGTAAAGATCTTTGTTGGGCGTTATCCAAGATTTATTAAATAATATTGTGTGCATAGTCTGCAAAGATACTTTAGTTTTGATGAAAAAATAACATCTTTCTATTTACTCAATCGGTCCATATCTATCTATCTATCTATCTATCTATCTATCTATCTATCTATCTATCTATCTATCTATCTATCTATCTATCTATCTATCTATCTATCTATCTATCTATCTATGAAACATATTTTAATAATTTTATATTTGGGTGTAAAAGTTAGTAAAACTTAAAATAGTAAGATCCCTTAGATTTTAACAAGCGCACAAGAACTCAATTTAAATCAGCTACTAAATGTATGAATACCAGTCACCCAGTAGAAGTAATTTAAAAAAAATCTTACTCTGATAATGTGACTTGTTCTATTTGTTTTTGAAAGTAATAAAACTACAGCAAAGGTGAACAAGTCAACCACTGCTTTCAGTTAGATCATTACAAAGAGTAATTGCAACTCTTTTTTTCGGAAATTGGGAGTGAAAACAACAGTTGAAATAGTTTTTATTGTTATATTGTTATTTAAATATTGTATTACTACAAACACGTATACAACATTTCTTATTCATTTTAGTTTTATCTCAGCTGGCTGTAGTTTTCACTGTTTATTCTCTGTCTCCATCTAGTGGGAAATTATTAACCAAACGCGACATTCTGTCCTCTGATTGGCTTAGTTTGCGATGTGCTTCTTTCTGATTGGCTCCTAACTGCACAGCATGAGTTTAAATATTCCGTGCAGAAACAAACAAAACTGATGTGTTATCTGGCAGCAATTAAGTAAAATTATATTAGTATAATTATTCCTTTCATTACAATATATTTTTTCCCCCAATTTATATGTTTTATGTAGGAATTATGAACTTAAAACGTGAGTTGTTTTTTTTATGCTGAGGAGTGAATATAAACGCGGAGGTGCTCTTGTTTCTTGTCGGAGGAGAAAGGCGGAAGGGTGTTCGAATATCGAAGTTGTGGGAGCTTCCGCCTCAGGGTGTTTCGTAAAAATGAGCGGAGTTAGAGCGTTTCTGAGCATAAAATGTCTCTTGCTGCTGGTGGAGTGCAGCCTGGTTGGTGGTGATATAACGGACGGAAACGCCGAATATCTGAAGAGGGAGCACTCGCTGACGAAGCCTTACCAAGGTGAGCCAAGCTAGCGACCGGACGCTCGGACTGTCTCGTCTACCGCGTTCCTAGAAGGTTTCCATACATACCACCGACTCGATGTGACATTTTCCGACAGTTTTAGGGTAAACTATGACCATTAACACCAAAGAGCAGAACTTAACACGAAGAAATGTGTGTTTCCTGTCGCCAGCTTCAAGGATTCTTAGCAGCCATGTAGTTTTTACTTTGTTGTAAACTGCAGAACTGCAGTCACGCGCCCTGAAGATGTTCAAGGGTGTATAGTAATAATTTGTTTTGTTTGTTTTATTCAAATAAAAAAGGTAAACAGAAACCTCCTGTACAGACCTATGAAACACAAATTGTGCAGATAAAGCACAGTCGGATGTCTTCAAGTTGACAAGAAGGAGTGCAAAGGAGAATATAATCTTTCCATGTTTCTCTGTGACTCATTCTCTATAGTTTGCGTCGTAGTTATTTCTGATAGTTAGTTAATTCATACATTTGTTTTTCATTTTTTCCTTCAACCTTAAAGTATCAGCCAGCAACCCCTTCTTCCATCAATCAGAGTAAAAACAACCAAGGAGGTTTTACTACCTCCTGAACCAATGGATTGGCATTTTTGGTCTCGATAGTGTGATCTGTGATCTTACTGGTCTCCTTTCTGTGTGCCACAGTTATGTGTGATGTGGGCAAATTGGACCAAAACAAAGTCTGTTATCCCATTCAATTTTTTTGACGTAATTGAGCATCAAGTGAATGTAAAAAGAAAGTCGGTGCCTTTTGAAGGTTGATATGATGTATCGTTGATTTTAATTGATTTTCTTGTAAAGTGCCTTGAGACGACATCTGTTGTAAATGGGCGCTGTATAAATAAACTGATCCTTGATTCTAGTTAGATGCCTCACAGTTTTATGGGTTTTAATCCCGCCTTTGTTTGTTCATGTTTAAGAAGAAGGCAACTGGACTGACTTTTATTTCAACCTCTCGTAAAAAAGGTGTCTCTAGAAGAAATATCTTAAAACAAGGGAGGTCCAGTTTCCATCTACCTAAAAACTTAAGACAGCCATGTTTTGGATGACTATGAATCTACACCAGCTGTATATCTAATATTCTGTTTAAGTCAAATCTGATGAATGTTGTAGGTGTTATTGTAGTGAAAGTTGTGATATAAAACTGCTTGTGTTGTATATTTCATAGATTATTATCTTCATATATTAGTATTGTTGCTCTGCCTCAGTTTTTGTTTTAGTGTTGTACCACTGAGCCGGTTCTGACTGATGATCTGTTTGTTTGTTTGTTTCTGATTGTGGTGAAGTTCTGTTGAAACGGGAGCCTTAAGAATGAGGTCACGGAGCATGAAAAGCAACTTTACAACTGCAGGTCCCTGAAGCCAATTCAGGAAACAACCTCATGCTTCACGGATGTAGGTCTGCATACGTGTCAGACTGGGCAAACTGCAATAAAAAAACAGCTCAAACACAGAATGTTTGTTGTATAGACACAAAGACATGATGTTATAGAATAACACCAGAATCTGTTGTTTTTCTGAGGCCAGTTAATGTGGTATTGCCTGTGTTTGTATATTTAATAAGTCATATCTATGAGTTTGATTATATCTTTAAATCAGTATTTTTATTGTTATCTAACAAATGACTTGCATTGCAATTTCTGCTGCCATGTGAAATTTATATATATATATATATATATATATATATATATATATATATATATATATATATATATATATATATAAAAAATTTTGTTAAGTTAGTCTGTGTTACTGCCATATATGTTATGAATTGAAATGACCAATAATAAAAATCAAGCTGGTTTGTGATGGTTTTTTCAATATAACAACTTCAAGCTTCACATTTACTGATGAAACAATGCAATGATTAAATTCAAAGTTAAAAACAGTTTTCATAAACTGTTCAGTTAAAACCTAATTTTATGGATTTATTTCTGTATTTTTGGCAAAAACTCAACGTAAGCTTTGAAATCTCTATTGATAAAAGCACATATATTTTTACTATCCAGATTAATAAAAATATTTTTTCTTATACTTGAAATGAAAGTACTCTACAAGCAGCATGTCATGTGTTTTGCCTGTAAAACTATACTAATCAAGCTCAAACTATTCATCCCACGATTCTTCCGTAGGTGTTAGCAATCAGTGGGATTTCTGGGGAAGCACACTCGTGACGAGCTCATACGTGCGACTTACTCCAGATGAGAGAAGCAAACAGGGATCCATATGGAATACTGTGGTGAGGAGGATCTTCATGTATACTCTCTGAATTTAAGTGTTTGCAAAATTAGATTTATCCTGTGACCGAGTTTTGCTTTTTATGACTTTTGACTGTTGTGAAACAAACTAAAGAGAGCAATAATTCCTGTCTAAAAAAAGATTTGGATTAATATAATGTGCCAAACCACAGCAAGCCTCATAATTAAATTATTGTTTACAAACCCAAAAGTAACATTTTATTTTTTAATTGATATGTGTTGATGTACCTTGACTGTAAATTTTGTGTAAATATACAGTTAATCTAAATTGATTTAAAATTAGCAAGCTCTTGTTTGAACAAGTAAATGTGCAGTCATGCATGGTTTAGGTTCTTATTATTGTCGCTTACTTTTCCTTAGTGTTGTGGGATTTGATAAGCTTGGTTAAATTATGTCAATGTGTGCAAATCAACCAGCCTCATGATTTTTTAACCACCATGTTTTGAACAGTTAAGGACGCCATCAGCGTAAAAGACTTTTTAAGAATATTTTTAAAGAAACTATTTTATTTTCATGGAACTGTAACTCCATTGATTATTTCTATTTTATGTAGCCTTGTTACCTGAAGGACTGGGAGATGCATGTACAGTTTAAAGTTCACGGGTCAGGGAAGAAGAATCTACATGGCGACGGCATCGCTGTCTGGTACACGAAGGACAGACTGCATCCAGGTAGATTTTTAGGCCTCAGTTCCTCTTTACTTTTAAGTCGTCTGTGATA
The DNA here is from genome assembly GCA_032876305.1 of Orestias chungarensis. Classification (NCBI taxonomy): domain Eukaryota; kingdom Metazoa; phylum Chordata; class Actinopteri; order Cyprinodontiformes; family Cyprinodontidae; genus Orestias; species Orestias chungarensis. Next base: position 606,210 of record JAVLVB010000479.1, on the reverse strand, counting down.
GAAAGTCACAATAGACCTCTGTTATTTGGTTCTGGTTTTTGTTGCAACCATGTTTGGATTTACTGAAAATCCAATTTTTTGTTACCACCTGAGAAATTCAAAAAAACAATGTTGTTTTTTGTTGTTGTTTTGTGCTTCATGTTTAAACATATATTATTTCAAATAAATCCAAAAATATATATTATTCGTGTTGTAATTGGAAAGTCTAGTAAGATGGTCACATTAACAGAATTTTTTTTTTTATTAAATGTGCAACAAAGGTTTTATTTCATAGCTTCCTGATAGCTTTACTTGTACTAGCAATAAAATTTCGGGGAAACCAAATAAAAAAAATTCAAGAAAAATAAGTGTTTATCCATTATCCTTTAAACCATTTTATTCGTTCAGGGGGGACAAAAATAAGGTGTTTTATAGATTTTTATAGTATTATAAAAATATTAGAATCAAACAATTAAAGTCTTGATTATAAAGGATCCAGAACTAGTTTGAATGTAAAAACATAAATCCAACTTGTCTGTTTCCATCATATCATTGAACGATCCTCACTGCCGCTGTGAGTCCTTCATTTCTTGACGTTGGTTTCCATCGCCTCATCTGCTTCTCATAATTGCTGTTCACACCGTGTCTCTTGTGGTCTGCTCATGTCTCGCCTCGTCTGTGCCTCCATCCTAGGCGGCGTGTTTGGAAACCAAGATCACTTTCATGGCCTGGCTATTTTTTTGGATACCTTCCGCAATGACCTCCATGGGATGGATGTAAGTGTGCGGAGTGTGGACTGCTGTGGACTGATCCGCTTGTTTCTTTGCAGGGCCCGTGTTTTCCAACAATGGTCACTTCCACGGGTTGGCAGTTTTTATAGATACTTACTCTAATGATGATTCGACGGACGTGAGTGGTTCCTGTCGGCATGCCCTTAGTCTTGTCTCAGTGCTAAGTTTGCTTTATTTATTGTCAACAGCATGTTATCAGAATTTGGAGCATGTCAGCATCTAAAACTCACAAAGAACTTAACTTTGAGTAAATTGAAACAGAAAATTACTTGCTATATGTAGTTCATTTAAACTACACTTATATGCATAGGGAAATCTAAACACACTCGTTTGTAATGTGATTAAAAACTGCTTTTTAGTCTGATGATCTATGAAATTAGATCTAAAGCTATCACTTTAGTTTTGCTTGCTGAAATCTTTTTTCAGTGCTGCAAAATCATATTTTATAGGTGCCTGAACTGTTTGATTGCTTTTTTTGCACATCATGGTTTACATTCTTTGGTGTGTCTCTTTTGTTAATTCGTTTCTTTAATTTAAAAATGTCTTTGTGTAATTTGTCCAATCACCAGCGCTCCTTCCCGTACATCTCCGCCATGGTAAACAATGGCACGGTGAGTTATGATCATGGGAAAGATGGCCGCTCGTCGGAGCTGGGAGGCTGCTCAGCTGACATCAGAAACCGAGACCATGACACCTACCTTGCTATTCGCTACTCCAAAGGAAGACTGACTGTAAGTAGTGAAACCTTGTGGTTGGTTTTCTCTAATCTTTGTCATTTCTGCATGACTTCTTGATTTAGATGGATTTGGTACAGATGTTTTGGAGCAGAAACGCATCAAAAGCTCAGCTTTATTTGATTTGCAGTGGAGTTCCAGGGTCATTTAGCTGAAGATGGCCGAGTCCTGTAGCTGCAAAACAAGCTGGTTTAAAACTAAGCACACGTAGGTTTAGATGAGAGACAGAGAACTGCACCTTTACAGTCTGGTGGTTTAAGTGCATTTGTTTTTTTGTTGTTTTTCTGTAAATAACCTGTTTTATTCAGAATAATTCTTATTCTCAGTTTTCACCAGAGCAGATCCTGTTTCCTTACTGTGAAAACATGCTCCTAAGGCAGCATTTTATTCTGAGGTCTTTGGGTTTCAGACTGTACAATCGCAAATAATTACGTCATTAAGCAAATCATAGGACCAGCTTGTTTACTTTTTTTTAACCTAAACGATATAATGCTTCAACGTGTGTTTGTTTGCAGGTGATGGTTGACATGGAAGACAAGAACGAGTGGAAAGAGTGCATCGACATCGGGGGTGTTCGTCTCCCTACTGGATATTTCTTTGGTTCATCAGCAGCAACAGGAGATCTCTCAGGTACTGTAGTAACTGGGAATTATAACAACAAAGCTGTAAATAAAACTGACTTAATTCGCATTTAAAACAACGCTGTGGCAGTTGCATTATTTTATTTTATTTGTTTCTGTTCTGGATACATTTTATTGAAGTTGCATTCTTGTATATGAAACGTCTTTAAAAGGGCATACTGTTCTGGTTCCAGATAACCATGATGTCATCTCCATGAAGCTCTACCAGCTGATGGTGGACCACACACCTGATGAAGAGAACGTAGACTGGACAAAAATTGAACCTAGCGTCAGCCTTTTCAAGTCCCCCAAAGGTAGACAGGATTTCAAGGAAAGCTTTTCTTACAGTTGTAACTAAATAGACATCTGTGCTTTCATTACTTGTTTAACGATTAATTTTAGCAGAGAATCTCTTCTGAATATGAAGCCAACATGACAGTGATGTTAATTATAATTTTAAATTAAATGGCTGCTGACCTGCTTACTACTAACTGATTTAAAAAAAATTGTTTTATTAACTTTAGTTAATAATATTTAGTACAAGAAATACAATGACTTTAAATGATATCTGAAATGTCAATATTGTGACATTTCTACCGCTAATTTGCAAAAAAAAATAGAGGATCTAATTGTGGAAACTTGCTTTTTTTCATTTTCAGGTCAAATCTATTCATAGCTGGTTCATAGTCGTTCTAATGGAACGATGATCTTAAACACGTGTTGAAACTGGTCTTCCAGCTTTTTCAAAATGAGGCTGAGTTTGTAGTTTTTTGAACTGTTTTACCAAAACCCAGAATTTATCTCTACTGGAAATAGGTTTAATCTTTCACATTCACTCCACTAAAAAAAAAAAAAAGGAAGGTTTAATTACCTTTTTAAAAAGCCAAAGGAGTGTTATTCCTTCTCAACATGGATATAATCCCCAGACCAGAACAGTCCAGAAGATGACATTGGAATAATTTAAAACCACAAAGACTAAAAGTAATCATTTAAGATTTAAAAGAAGAAGATGTTTAACCATACAGAAAGATGGCGCGGGAAGGTGTATTAATATTGATGATCTTTCCTCTTCTTGTACAGACAACATTGACGATCCAACTGGAAACTTCCGCGGTACGCCTCTCACTGGCTGGAAGGTGTTTCTGCTCCTGCTGTGCGCCTTGCTGGGAATTGTTGTGTGCGCGGTGGTGGGCGCTGTGGTTTTCCAGAAGAGACAGGAGAGAAACAAGAGGTTCTATTGAGGCAATAGCAAAAGCTCATCACAGAGGCAAAGCTTTGCTGTTGAACGAACTGCTCCCAGAAGACAGACGGAGCACATCAAATGTGAACTCTTTACTGAAGATTGTAAAAATGTTTATAACTTTTAAAGCACTGCGATTACGAGTGAATCTTGGAAAGAGGGTGGAGGATGAGTGTTGATGTCATCAGTGACCCTGAATGCTGAATTTTGTGTCCCTGTGTTTTTTTTTTTTATTGCAGGGTTATGGTAGATAAACCACAGATGTCAGTCTGTAAAAGTCAAATTAACCACTTGCTTGTTGGTTAATCTGGTGTCTCCAGCCGCTTTGAGCCGCCTGTGCTGCAGAAGTTAATGGTGAAATCAGAATTCAGATATTTACTTTGGTCTTCCGACAGTTTTTATTTTTTATTTTTATTTTTTACTTATTTTTGCAAAGTGTAGTTGCACCACATAAGAAAATTTGCTAATTCAAAATGAAGAAAACAATTAATCTTGCAAAACTATACATTTAAAATGATTGACCTGTGATCACGATCAGGGTGAGAAGAACAAGTTTTATTTGGTGATAACAGTTTTTGTTTTCTTTTGGGTGTGTTGTAAAAAAAAAAAAGAATCTTGATCTGTAGTTCTGAGTTTATGTTTTGTGAGATTTGGAACAGAGTGGGAACAAACCTAAGTGTCTGGGTTTCTAAAAGTGTTCGTTTTGTTTTGTTTTTTCCACTCAAAAGTCTGATCTTTTCTATTATGGTCTACAGTTCTTAGTTTGTTTTCGTTGTTTGTTTCATGTTAGAAAAAAGTACATTTCGAACTTTATTCATTGACTGGAAAACATCAATCTAGAAAAAAATAAATAAAGAATCCAATTAAAATAGATTTTGGTTTAATCAGAAAACAAAGCATGTCAACAGTTATTGAAATACTATGTCTTGAAACCTTCTGATGAAAAATTCCTGTTAATTTACAGTAATCATACCATCATCTCTTCAGGTTTACTGTACTAACAGATCTATTAAAACAGCTGGGGGAGGGGGGTGTGCTTTGAAAGGTGACTTAATTTAATGTGTATGATGGTGTTCTGGCTGTGATTTACCTGATTTTTTTTTTTTAAGCTTATCAGATGCATCAGTATTTGGCATGGACTCCTGCTTTTGTATAAGTGCAACACATTTTTTATTAGGAGATTTTCAAATTATTTTGTTTTCTGAAAATTGACTTTTCCATTAAAAAATTGGTATAAAAATTCAGCTCCTATAAACTGGAACCAACTGCCAATTTCTTTGTTCTCATAGATTTGTATTTTCCTTTGTTAGAGGTCTGTTTCTTTATTTATTCAGTCAGCAAAGCTAAACTCTGTTTAGTAAACTCAATTAAAGGTGACCTCAAATTAGGAATTTTCAGCTAAATATGTCAGAGCTTAAACTAAGTATTTAAAGCTTCGTTCATGAATTTTAAAGCTCTCGATGTCTCGATCTTTTCTTTTGACTCCCAATACTCTTCTGCCATGTCAGCAATGCTTGTGATGAAACTTGAAACTGCTCATTTCATCAGAAATGATTAAAAATAAAAAAAGATAACCCTGTGTTTGTTCAATATTTTAAGTAGCTGTTCCTTAAGATTGAGATAGTTGCCGTTTACTTTTTATGTGAGGTTTTGTTTCTGTAGCTTGGACAAACATTAATTTGGGTCTAGATGAGATGTATACTTCATTAGCTGTTTCCCTTTGGAGCCTCTTTCGTAGCTTTACACTAAAAGGAAAAAATATATTATTTTGTGTTTAAATTTCTAGTTTAAATTGTAAAATTAATTGAATTAAGCAGTAAAGACACATTTGTCTTTTGAGTGATTTTTATAGTGGTAAACTTTCCCAGATTTTTTTTATGTGTTGATCTATTTGGTAAATTTGATTTTTGATTTACAAGTTACACATTTGTTTAAAGCAAAGATGTGTGTTTTGTTTTTTAATATCTAATTTAACAAAGTTTAACAGTCTGCTTGGTCTTGAATTCTGTTTGTTGATATAGTCTAAAAAAGTTTTATCTTTATTTTAAGAAACTGAACGTATCTAGTTACCTTTGATCATTGCACATTCATTTAAATCACAACAAATACAACAAAACAGTCGTTTTCACAAAAAAAATCCATCTAACTAGTAGAAATCATTAGATTGTCTGTTTTCTCCTCCTTGGTTGTACTCTTTGATATCAGCTCTTTGAGCCTGTGCAAAAAGGATTTCTGATGAAATGTTTATTTGCATCATTTATGCTTTAATGCTATAATCCCTTCAGCAGAGATTTAAGTTCATATTTAGATTGCTCTAAATGTAAACTTCCAAAGGCACAAATAAAAATCCCTACCATTTCTGAAGATTTTAAATTCTTAACTTGTTTGTAACCACTAGATGGCAGTATTGTACTTAAATATAGTTTCCAAGACTTTGCTCTTTCTGTTGGCTGTGGGTGGATCAGGATCATTGATGAACTTTTAGCAGCATTTAGCCTACTCAACCTTAGAGCAGTCAAGACAGGCATCACATTGAGTATGAATGTACGTTTTTAACTCATTCCTCTTTCCTCTCATGTATCCCCTGATGACCCCCTGAAACCACAAATCGTCTGGAGATCTCTGCATCTGCCTTCTCCATTATTGTATTCACAGCTGAAAAGGTGTGCTGTGGCACTCGACTGGATGCTCATAACACAGCCTGACACCATATAGTGGGCTTCCAGCCCTCAGACCAATAATTCATCTTCCAATTCATTAACT